>VMDO01008315.1:21952-84950 GCA_007922755.1 Pedetes capensis | reverse complement strand
ATATATATATATATATATATATATATATATATATATATATATATATATATATATATATATATGTATACGTATATATATGTGTATATATACATATATACATGTATATATATGTATACATATATATATACGTATACATATATATACATATGTATATACATATATACATGTATATGTATATATATGTACATATACACATATATACATATATATATATATGTGGGAGAAGGACCTGGCAATCCACTCCCAAGGCAATCCCGAAACAGTCAGCCATTGAAAACCCTATGAAGGTCACTATGAGTCGGAAACCGACTTGATGACACCTAACAACAACAACAACAAATATATATATATATATATATGTATATATATATAAATTTCTAAGGGAATTTATGCTGAATAATTAAGACCATCCTACTCAATTTTATGCACTAGAAGTGTAGGCAGCATGTTGTGTCATTGTCATCCACTCTCACACATTTTCTCACTGTATGTGTTTATATAAAAACTATATATCACTATATATATAACATTTAATATATATAAATGGAAGAATTTTCAAGTTTGCTTATTAGTCAGTTTGACAGTACACATGTGCATCTATATATGTGCATATATGTATATATGTGTGTATGTGTGTGTGTGTGTGTATATATACACACACATATATGTAGCCTGCAGCCACAGCCCTGTGGCATCCGATCCCATCAGATCTTGGAAGCTAAGCAGGGTCGGGCCTGGTTAGTACCTAGATGGGAGACCACCTGGGAACACCAGAAGCTGTAGGCTTGGGAGAAGGACCTGGCAACCCCCTCCCAAAAATCAATCTGCCATTGAAAACCCTATGAACAGCAGAGAAGCACTGACAATAGTGTTTCCCCTGTTGTACAGAGGGTCGCTATGAGTTGGATACCAACTCAACGGCACCTAACAACAAGAACAACAACAACAACACACACACACACACACACACACACACACACACGTATGTAAAAATTTATGGAGAGAGAGAGAGAGAGAGAATGTGTCCAAGGTTCACATAGTATAATCGCCCCATACAACACTGTAAGTAGGCTGCTGATTGGCTAATATTGAATATTTTATACCACAGTATTTTATAAATAGATTCTCCCTCAAATTAATATGAATTTTAAGAGTTGCTAGTTTTTAAACCAAGTATGTATTTTTTAGGGCTGGAATTTAGCTCAGTTGGTAGAGTGCTGCACTGCAGTCTCTGAGGTCCCGAGTTCAATTCCCAGCACCACAAAAATGCGAGAAGGGCCTGGCAATCCACTCCCAAGGCAATCCCGAAACAGTCAACCATTGAATACCCTATGAGGGTCCCTATGAGTTGGATACCGACTGGATGGCACCTAACAACAACAACACCAACAATGTATTTTTTCACCAATTTGTGTGTTTTCATTTTTGTTTTTGTTTTTGTTTTTTTGTTTTTTTGGTTCACATGATGCCAAATGTGTTATCTGTTATGCATTTAAAAACTGAAGTTACATGGCTTAGTAAAAAGTAAAAGAGAAGATAAACTATTTAAACATGATTATGCATTTATATTATTTTCATTCCAGAACACAATTTAAAATCTCTTTCTTATGTATTCTTTTACACAGATATGATAGTTTATGATAGTTTATATTATCAATACAATGAGTATTCACACTGGTGAGTAATGTTTATCCTCAGGTCTAGAGGTTACGGTAGCCAGGTGAATTACTGATTGTTGAAGTTTCAGTATTCTAATGGTGGTGTGTAAATTCTTGGTAATGGCAATGAGTTAGAACCTTTTAACCTTTTGAAAAGTTAGGTACTATTTTCATGTATGTAGGAAACAATGAAAATAAAGAAAAGTATATCAGATGGATAAACATATAGGATCCTAGTTAACAATATACCTCTTATTTTTTAACCATCCAATACTTTAAAAAAATTGTATTCACTTATTTTTTGAGACAATGTAGCCTAGGCTGCCTCACACCATTATTCTCCTGCCTCAACCTCCAGACTACTGTGACTATACGTGTGCATCACCTTGCCCGCTGTCATCTGATACCTTTTAAAGACCAATTTTGAAATTCAGAGAAGGGCAAACTATTAAATTTTCTAGATACTTGCACACTCCGGTTTTAATTTCCTTATCCTTTAGGATGAGTCAAGCTGTCCTGTTTTCGAATACTCACCTTATAAAATATAAGAAGTGCACTGTAAATTTCAAACATGACCCAAGTGAACAACTTTATGAAAATAATGTGTGTTACATAATTATACACTGTCAGTCTTATTATGGAAGGGAGGTTTATCAGGTTTGTATATAAGTCAAGCTCACTCCTTACTAGTTTCCTTTTCTAAGTACCAGTGCTGGTTCAAGGACCATATACTATAGTGAATAAAAAGAAACAACAACAACAACAAAGACATTACTTGTGCTATAAAAAATGTGGCATGGTGAAGAATAAAATAAGAGAACCATATATCTAGATGCTTTGGGATTGTGCAGATTAGTATGCATAAACCAGAAGAAGCAACAGAAATGATGTCTGGAAAATTAATTACTACATGTGGGTACATTGCGTGTACTCCCATGTGTCTTTCAGCTTGTGATGTGGGGACCAGCATATTTCTGTAATGCTGAAAGCTATGGTACCAGTATTTCAGATACCAGCAGGGCCACCCATGGTCCACAGGTTTCAGTTGAGCTTCCCAACCATGATAGACTAGGGAGAATGTCATGGCAGTTCACTCTCAAAACAATTGTTGTTAGTTGCTCTCAAATTGGGTCTGACTAATAGTGATCCTATGTACAACACACCCAAATACTACGTGACACTGTGCATGCCCAGCACTATTGTCAGTGCTTCTCTGGTATTCATAGGATTTTCAATGGTTGTTTATTTCTAGTGGGATTGTGAGTTCTTCTCCCAAGCCTATAGCATCTGGTGTTCCCAGGTGGTCTCCTATCGAAGTACTAACTAGGCCCTACTCTGCTTAGCTTCTGAAACATGAGAAGATCAGATACCAGGGTGGTATGGCTGTAGGCCTCAAAAACAATTAGCCACTAAAACCCTATGAACAGCAGGGGAAGCACTATCAAATACAGTTGTTGTTGTTGTTAGGTGTCGTCGAGTCAGTATCTGACTCATAGCGACTTTCATAGGGTTTTCAATGGCTGTTTTGGGATTGCCTTGAGAGTGGATTGCTGGGCCCTTCTCCCATTTTTGCGGTGCTGGGAATCAGCGGTGCTCAGGACCTCAGAGACTGCAGCGCAGTGCTCTACCAACTGAGCTAAATCCCAGCCGATCAAATACAGTAGTGTTTTATTTATATGGGTCCCTATGAGTTAGACCCAATTCAATGGCACCTAACAACAACGTGTGTGTACAGACCAACTA
Organism: Pedetes capensis; assembly: GCA_007922755.1. Lineage (NCBI taxonomy): Eukaryota > Metazoa > Chordata > Mammalia > Rodentia > Pedetidae > Pedetes > Pedetes capensis. Next base: position 81,549 of record VMDO01008315.1, on the reverse strand, counting down.
CTGTGTCTGTCCAATCTCACTACTGATGGCTCACTTCATCTTATCTCCCACAATCATCCTTGCCTTTGGTTCAGAAAAGAAAACTTAAAAGCATCCATTACTTTGATCATTCTTAATATTCTTCATAGGTAATGATTTGCTTCTGTTTTTACTCTAACAACATAATTCAAGATTTAATGATTATATACAGTATTTTTAAAATTAATACACATTGATATGATTTTTAAAAATAGAAAGTTGGATGGGAAAGTTAGGCTAGAATTTCTAACAATTATATGGTAGATGTAAAAATATATACAAAATCACTTATTCTCAAATGTTAAATCAAAGAGAAACCACAAAGTATATTTTAATTTCTATTCTGAAAAAAACATTGGTAAAAAATGAAGGTAACTGCTTTATTATATTCTGACTTTAAATATGGCAGATTAAGTAATGAATTATATGTTTATTAACACTAATTTTCTAGTTTAGATGTGTAGCTAAAGGAAGTTCATTTTCCCCTGGATGGGTGGTACTTTGCACAGGGATCATTGACTCACAGTGGAGTGTTGTCTACCTCTTTTCTTGGCAAAGGTGAAGAAAGACCATGACCGCTAAGCAAAGAGAAAAGTAAGGGTTATAGTATCTCAGACCTGCAAACATATTTTGGCACAAGTTGATGGCACTGAGGGATAAGTGGAGTTAGCCCTCAGCTCATGGGCCCCATAGAAACCTGAGTCCTTTCCTGGGTCTACAAGAGGTAGCATATCCCTTAGCAGGATCTAACAGGTGCACATCAATGTCACTGAGCTAGACTGTGCTTATAGCTTTAGATTGTCCCAGTGCAAATATACTTACATTCTTTTTCAACTGTGTCAAGCAATCTATGGCCCCTACTTTTTCATAGAATGGACAGGTCAAATGCACCAGGCATCCAAGTGCTTTAAGTATTGCAGGATGATCTGAACCTCAGACCCTAGCCCTTCTCTAGGAAAAGCACTCTGCTCATGTTGTCTTGTGTCATGTGTCAAAATGGCATTTGTTTAAGGATTCCCCAAAAGTCAACAAAAACATGTGGTCTCAGGGTTCTTATCAAGACAGATTATGATGACAGATTTGGAACTAAAATATGGAGCTAAAGTTGAACAAAAAGTCAATTTTCAGTTACCAGACAAGATTTTATTTTTCTCTCTAGAACATGTCAAGCATTTCATGACTTTGTGATTTTGATGAACGCCAGCCTTGCTTGTTTGCTTCCTTCTCCTTGTGGGTAACATCAAGCTGTGCACAGACATATTTCCAATGTTCTTCAGAGCTCATTAGGTGAGATGCTAGCAGTGGCCATCTTAAGAGTTCATTTAAGGGCATGATGCATCATACTTTAGAGGCACAGGCCTGTATGTATAATCCAGTCATAATGTATGAAAAATACTAGGAACACAGATGCTCTTACCTTATCCACCCACTTTCCTTCTCTAAGGAAGTTTTGGGTAGTGACAACTGGTAGATGATTATGTCATTACCTTTCCTTGTAGAGCAAGTATTTTATAATAGAGGTCTTTAAATAGTTAATTCCTTCAAAAAGCAGAACAATTCAGAATGTCTTCCAACCAAATGAGGGGGAGTGGCAGGGAGGTGTTAAGTGTGTGGGTGAGGGTATCAGATGGCCCCTCCACCACTCAGTGCGCTGTGTGTCTATGGGCGTGCTACTAAAAGTACTTTTACCTCAGTTTCTTCTGATGTAAAAATACGTAGTCACAGAGTTTTTGTAATGAAGATTAAATGAGCTAACTAATATAGAGTGCTTATAGAAGTGCTGCCTGAGTGCTATTGTCTAGTTATTTATATTAACTATTATTATTATAGTTTGCAGCCATAGCCCTGTGGCATCTGGTCCCATCAGATCTTGGAAACTAAGCAGGGTCAGGTCTGGTTAGTACTTGGATGGGAGACCTCCTGGGAGTACCGGGTATTATAGACTTGGGAGATGGACCCGGCAACCCACTCCCAAAAGTCAATCTGCCACTGAAAACCCTATGAACTCCAGAGAAGCACTGACAATAGTGTTTTGCCTGTTGTTTGTAGGGTTGCACTGAGTCAGATATTGACTGGACGGCACCTAACAACAGCAACATTATTATTATAAGTCCATGCCCACTTATATAAAATGTGTGGAGCTGGATGAATTTTAGAATTACTTTTATTTTAAACTATTTTTTTGGAGTGAGTGCTGGGGATCAAACTTAGTACCTCTCACATGCTAAGCACATGCTCTACGACTAAGCTATATCTACATTCCCTTAACCATACTTTAGATTTTCAAAGTTATCTATGCTCTACAGTATGTAACATGTACTCTGGGATATGGGGCAGATTCTCATAATCAAACACTGTAATATTCTGTTGCCAAGCCCATAAAGTCACATTGTAGGGGATGAATAAAAGCTAAAATAGCCTCAGATTATTTTAGGTGAGGCTGCTATTTGGTTTGGGTTTGGGGTTTGGGACTTTCTTTGCTCCAGTACTGTAAGGTTGAACTCAAGGTCTCAGACATGCTAGGCAAGTGCTTTACCACTGAGCTGCTAAACTACACCACAACTACACCACCCCTTTTTATTTTTTATTTATTTTGAAACAGCGTTTTGCTAAGTTATGCAGGCTGCCTCTGGCCTTGAACTCCTGATCTGCCTGACTCTGCCTCCAGTGTTAGTCCCTACCAGGGTGCTTGGTTATAAGTTAGGTTTTGATGCCATACTTGTTACTAAAACAACTATTTTTTTTTTTAGAGCTTTTATATTTTGAAATTTCAAGTGAGAAATTGTGGACCTTTGTTATATATTCTGATATTCCTAAATCAAACCTGACTCTAACATAGAATAGCAAGCATGCTTTTGAGGATTAGAGCAGACTCATTTTCTGTGGTTGTGAAAGTACTGCTAACACGGACTTCGTTCTGGGGCAAACTGGCTTGTATGAGGATCCTAGTATACAATTGGACTGAATAAACATCACAAATGGAATGAACTTATTTGTTACTGAAATCTTTCTTTTTGATTCTTAGAAAACATTCTCACAATCTGGTCTTGCTTCACTGTAACAGAGATATTCCTTCAGAAAGGACATGTATGTCTGCATGAAGCTGGATCTCGTAGCCACAGCGGCACCTTGCTTTGGCTTATTCTGTTTTTTAAAGACGCCTTCAGGGCTGGACTGATGCTCAGAGACAGGGACTCACCTATCTGTTTCCAGAACTTAGGTCTAGGAACCACATCTTTGTGATGCTGCTATCAGTAGGCCAAAGTAATGCCAATGTGGACAAAGAGGCTTAGTTGAACTGTTGATTTGAGGTTATAGATGAGAGTATGCCAAACCATCTACCTAATTATGATGTCAAGAAATCATAATTCATTTTGTAGTTTTCCTCCATTTCTTATATTCAATATATAGGGATGTCACAAACTAATGGTACTCTTTGGTTATAAAATTTAGATAAGGTGAGGAAAAGATTTTCTGTATGACCTAATTGTCATGGAGTACATTCCATTTACTAAAGTTTGAGGTGATACTACAGCTTAGTCTATCATTATCTTAGGGACAAATTCAAGTTTTTCATTCTGTCTGGTTAGTGGTCCAGATGGAGTAGTAACCTGGATTTCTTTCTCATCGACAAAAGCAGGAGTGCTTACGAGCTCCAACTCTACTGAAATTGAACTGGAATTATTATTCTCTTATCTTGAATTTCCAAATACTTTAGGGGTTACATAAATCAATTTATGTATCTCTGACGTTTTAGCTTCTTTACAGTAGAGCATGGGCTGGGATTTAGCTCAGTTGGTAGAGCACTGTGCTACAGTCTCTGATGTCCTGAGTTCGGTTCCCAGCACCACAAAAATGGGAGAAGGACCTGGCAATTGACTCCCAAGGCAATCCCGAAACAGTCAGCCATTGAAAACCCTGTGAGTGTCGCTGTGAGTCAGATACTGACTCGATGGCACCTAACAACAACAACTATCAGTAAATTAACTTTGCAGAATTTTGCTTGACATTTAGAGAACTGATGACTAAATGAAGGGATTCCTACCCAATAATCCCATTATAGTCTCCAAGGCCCATCACTCATTAATTGCTTTTCTAATTGCTTTATGAGAAATTGCTCTTTGATAGGTTTTTCTTCTTTTTTCTTCCTAATGTCATTGGCAGTTGCTAATTTACTTACCAAATAATTTAGGATAAGTTACATAATCTATTCAAACATTTACAAATAACTTCAACATACTGAATTCTGAGTTGCCCTTGTGATATAGTGTTCTCTACTGATCTAATTTTGACATTCATTAATTCAGCCATTTATTCAACAAACAAATTTTGAATGCTTATAATATGCAAGGCATTGATCCAACTACTGTGGAATCTATAAAGAGAGTTGTCCTAAAGCAGCTTATGTTCTATTAGAGAGAGAAGACAAATAATTAGAATTCAAGGTTGAAAGTGACGAATGCAGCGAACTGAGCAAAGACTTTTGGGAAATTAGAAGAATGGCCATAATTTCTGGCTGGGGATTTTGAAACTGGTTCAAAGAATGAATTTTGAATTAGCAGTATATTAAAGAAAAATATAATTCACTTTTTATTAAAAATTGATTAAAATATTATCTTTTGTCCATCAAGAGAAGATTGGCTAGATAACTGAAGACACATTTCTAAAACTAAGGGATTATTAAAAATATTTAACAGCCACTACAATGTTTTAGAATAGATGCTGGGTTTCTCATAGTGGGTGGCTGCCAGTGGGTACAATCTGGTGGTGCATACTCACTGAATATTTACCCTACAATGATATTTAATAATTGAAATAAAGGCTCAAATCACATTTCTTTACATTGCAACTTGTTGCATAATAAAACAACTTAAACAACATATATAGTTTGATTCGTTACATAAAATTATATATCAATATAGAGAAAATTGTCTGAAAAGATATTCACCTATCATATTTTTCTTTTTTGAATTGATTACAATGACAATCCATTTTACAAAAGAATTTTAAAAATCATTGTCAAAAATCATTATGAGCAATATTTTATTATTAATGATAAATTTTTGAGACATGACAGAAGAAAATTATAGCTCTGTATGTTCATCAGAATACTCTAGTTTGGTGGGTACAGAAATGAGATTGAAAGAAAATGGAAGAATATGATAAACTAAAGTTGCAAAATTAATTGTTGAAAACCCTGGAAAATTTTGAAGAATACAAATTTAACTTTATATCATTTGCAAACATGGAAGGAGACAATTGAAGTTTTGAGCTAAGTAATGGTAACAAAGAAAGCACTAATGCATAATTTGTTCTGGAAACAATCTTTAGGAGGGATTTTTGTTGCCTAGACTGGTATTTGGGAGGACATTTAAAAGGCCACTTTAGTAATCTGCAAGGGAGGGAAAGAAAAGGTGGAGTTTAATAATGACAATAGGAATGCAAACAAACCTTAGACATCACAAGTTTTTTGGAGGGAAGTTGGACAGAACATGCAGGCTGGGAGGGTAAGGAAAGCAAAGGGGAAAGAGGAGCCACTGACTAACACTACTGGGATTAGCCTAAATGAAGCAATTTCCAAAGAACTGCACCTTTGTGAGAAAAGTTCAGAGAAATCACGATGTTAGATCTAGGTGGTATTATTTATTCCTCTTTTGTTGTGTGTAGGAAAATGAAAGGGAGGTTAGGTGACTTGTCATACTTTGTACAGTTAAAGATTGAGTTGGTTTTACCTACATTGAGATTGAAGTGCCATTGGGCCTCTCAGGATGTCTGATAAACCCATTGGAAATACATGTCAAGAGCTCTGCCAACCCTTATCTTTCCCTTTAGACAAAAGCAATGACTCCTCTGTGGCCTCATATAATTATACACACTCTTAATATAGTATTGACTAAATCATATTTCACTTATTTGTAATATTGGTTTCTTAAGTATACACCTCTGGAGGGAAGAGTGCAGGTCTTTTAATTTAAAAACATATGCAGGCACTCAAAATTATGTAGAAGAATAAATTAAAAAGATGACGAACAACATATAGATTGAGAGTCTTCCTAGATGTTTTAATAGAAAGTATTGTAGTTAAAGTCCTCAAGGGAATCTACACAATTACAAAAGAGATTCATCTCTGCTTGATCTCATCCTCCCACATCAGTGCAGGTATGGATATATTGCCTAATTACTGGTAACATCCAAATATTTATTTATAGCTCAGATCTTATTCCTGAATTATGGATGAGTCAAATAGCATTCTGATTGTTGTTGTTAGATGCTGTCTAATTGGTGCCTGACTTATAGTGACCCTAGGTACAACAGGCAAAACACTACTGTCAGTGCTTCTCTGATATTCATAGGGTTTTCAATGATTTGATTTTTGGGAGTGGGTTGCTGGGTCCTTTTCCCAAGCCTAGAGTATCTGGTCTTTCCAGGTGGTCTCCCATCCAAGTACTAATCAGTTCCAACCCTGCTTAGCTTCCGAGATCTGAGGGGATCAGATGTCACAGTGCTACGGCTGCAGGAGGCATTCTGATTAGTTCCCTCAAAATCAAGGATATTGAATCTGATCATCATGCCTCTCCCTATGAGTCTGTTTCTCCTTCCTTAGTTATGTCCTGGTTAATGGCCCTACTATCCAGTGTATAAAAAATCTGGGAGCTGAGATTTCTTTGGTACTCAAATCTGATTCTTGTTATACCAAATATACTTCCTGAGCATCTCTTAAATGTGTTCCTCTTTCTGCCCCCACATCATCCTGATGCTACTCATTGATTCTGGTTCTCATAATTGCTCATCTGGACTGTTGCAATAGCACATGAACTACTCTCCTTTGGCTCCAGTTTTACATATGTCCCTATGCCTAGCAGAGAACAAAAGTACTTTATAAAATACAAGTATCATTTTTATTTTTCTCTCGTCAGATACTGGGAAAGCTCTCAGTTGCTTAGGTTACAAACACACTCCTTGTGGAGGGGCTTCATCTATGTGTTGATATGTGTACCTCTCTAATTTCACTACTATTATATGTTTACTGCTCCAACAATACTGACCTAATCACAGCTCCTGAAACTTTCCATGTTGAATTTGTACCTTGTTAATTCTTTTCTCTGGAATGGACTTTCTTCTGTTCTAAGCAGTATCTCTTCCTCCTTTAGAACAAGCTGAATTACTGCTTCATCTGGTTAGTACTCTGACTTTGACTAATAGATTTGATCATTCCATCTCTTAAGGCCTGAATGTGCCTTTCATGATGTGTACATTCTATTATACTTTATACATGCCTGAGAGACAGAGGTTTATATCTTAGTTATCCTTTAATCTAGCACCAGGTACAGACAGTCAACATCCAATAAGTATTTACTGATCTCTGCATAGAAGAAAGGCTGATGACTGAGAAAACAGCATTCTTCTTAAAACATTATTTTTTATTTGGGACCTTAATATATCACTTTCAGAATAAGAAAAGATTTCAGAATTTTAAAGAATAAGAGAATGAAGAGTCAGATTCAGTGAAGGTACACACACACACACACACACACACACACACACACACGTTTCAGAGTTCTAAGAGGTTTTGGATGGGAAGTCCTAAAGGTGGCTATAGGATGTTGGAAAGGAAACAATGCAAAAAAAATAGATGTAAGTTTTAAGAATATAGTTCTATTTGAGAGAGAGAGAGAAAGAGAGAGAGAGAGAGAGAGAGAGAGAGAGAGGGAGAGAGGGGACTTTGAAAGATGAAGGTGAAGAGGGAGAGAGCTTTGTCTTATGTGTCTTTGTATCTTTGGTGCTTTGCATGCACCAAAGTTCTATGTATTTACATGGAATTATAGGAAAGAAATTAAAGGTGAATGGGAGGAAAGATCGACAGATGGAAAAGATAGAGTAGGTACATTAAAGGTGATTACATCGAGGAAGGGGGCTGGGGTTTAGCTCAGTTGGTAGAGTGCTGCTCTGAACATTCTGAGAACATAGGTTCAATCCCTAGCACTGCAAAAATGGGAAAAGGACATGGCAGTCCACTCCTGAACAAAACAACTCCGAAAACAGTCAGCAATTGAAAGCCATAAGAGGGTCACTATGAGTTGGATCTGACTCAATGGCACCTAACAACAGCAATAACGCTGAGGAAGTTTATGTTAATATAAAATGAAAAAAATTAGGTACAAACTTTTCCATGAAATTGTCAGTGTAGGGATATCTCCATCTGTAACAACACTGGGAAATTAATTTGAGACCAGATTACAGAAGGCTTTAAATAATAAGCACTTTGACTTAGTTTTTTATGCAAAACAGAAGCTCTTTTTATTTCCTAAGAATGAGTGTCCTTTTGGAAGTGATGCTTTAGTTAGATTAAGTTTACCTGACTATAAAAAGTGAAAAAGTTTCCAAGAAGATCAGTTAAGTATCCAGGCATAAATAACAGTGTAAGGATTGATGTATCAGTAAGAACAAAAAGAAGTTTTGATGTCAAGTGTATCAGAGGGAAAACTGGCAGTAATTGGAAATCAATTAACTTGTGGGCTAGAGAAGAGATGTGAGTCCAGATTGAGAGAAAGAATGATAACTTTCAACCTAGTTGTACACTGTCTATGGAATGCTTTTGATTCTATCCTTAATGATATCATAGTGTATATGAAAAGATTTCTAGCCCACAAAACTGTTCAGAGAAGGCAAGCCTGTTTGAAGATTTAAAATAGTCTTTTAAAACAGCTAAAAAGTCCCATAAGGCTATCACACCTTTCATGCTGACAGTGGTGTTAGGCCATTCATGCTGATAGGGCACTGTAGAGACGATGTGAAATGTGCTCCGGTTTTGAGTGTGAATGCTAGCTACAAGAGTTCAGTGATTTTACTACATGACAGCTGTTGAACCACTTATTTTCATTATGAAGCAAATTAAACATCTGTCCTCATAGTTAATCACAATCCATGACTACCCAGTTGCTGCTGCTGTTGGAATTTATTTATTGTAGCTTTATATCATTTCTATATTTATTTTGTATTTGTCTTTTCCTAGTTATGAAGATCTGACTTTTATTGTCATATATCCTCTTTCCTTTCATGCTTTCTCTCCTCATTGACACTAGGTTAAGAGAATTTCCAGGTTGAAGAAGCAATGTTTACAAAAATGCTATACCCTAGCCAGGAAAATACAAGCATTTCCTCCATTTCCTAACAAAGTGATGGTAGTAAGCTAAATAAGAAGTTGAGTCTATGATATAAATGAAGTTTTAAATTTTTTCAAATATACATTATAGAATTTAGGTATTTTTCTAATATTGTGAAGATAATTTGAGTAGAAAGACTTATACAACTTTGTGTCTCCTAATTTTTATGATTAGTACTGTTGTTGTTGTTAGGTGCCCTTTAGTCTGTGTCCAACTCATAGCGACCCTACACACAACAGGCGAAACAGTATGTTAGTGCTTCCCTGCTATTCATAGGTTTTCAATGGCACACTGATTTTTGGGAGTGGATTGCTGGGGCCTTCTCCCAAGCCTATAGCACCTGGTGTTCCCAGGCAGTCTCCCATCCAGGTACTAACCAGGCCCAACCCTGCTTAGCTTCCGAGATCTAATGGCATGGGACATCACAGTGGTAAGGCTGCCGGCATGATTAATATTAGATTTTTTTATATTGTTTACATTAAAGAGCACTCCTGAACGTTTTCCATTTCTGCCTCTAGAACATAAAAGTTCTATCTAGTTTAAATATTTCATGTTAAGTATTTGAGAAAGGAAATGGCATATTTAGATATGCTGCTTCTGAATACACTATTTTGTTTTCTTGTCTCCCAAATATTTAATTGCTGTGGTAATACTTTCATGAATAGTTTTCAAGTTAGCCCAAATGACTTTATCCACATATAAAGGAATGTTTTGTTTTTCTTTATTTTTTACTGGTTTTACTTTTAAGTAAGATGTACTCCCGTGCAGCCTGGAAAATCTTGTGAATACTGACACAGATAGATGATTTTATGTACAAAATTCCACTTTTTGGTTTTAGTTATAAGGGCTAGTTTTAAGAAAGTCTGAGAAAGATGATCTCTCTTTGTGAATGAAATCCTTTAAAACTTTTCTTTTAGCCCCCTTACTACAAACCCTGAAAAATGATAGTATATCTTTTAGCTACTAAATCAGTTATTCTAACTGCATGAAGAACAATATAAAACAACTTACCAATTAAAACATCATTAACCAAATCTGTTTTTTCTCTGAGGAAGAATAAAAGATCACTAGTATAGTGACTTTTCTCAAGGCTTATGATTTTTCTTTCCTTTTTTTCTTACTCTAAAACAAGCAGATTTATAAGCCATGTACTTGAACAGCAAAACCATTTGCCATTTGGTGGAATTGGCTGACATTTCATTTTTTCCGGGCAGATTGCAGATTAGTTTGACATTATTTTGCTGGGCTCTGAGCTACATCATTAACATATTGCTTATGACTAAAAGCAAAGTAGTCTCATTTTGTGTCATAATACCCCACATTTTCTACAAGTAGTAAAAAGTGTGATTTCTCTGAAAATAGCTAGATATTGCTTCAGTCTTTTTGAAAAAAATAAAAACCCAGAATTCTATTAATGTAACAGAATGCATCACTAAAATGGTATGTCAGAGGGGAAGGAAAACCTCCATAAAGTCATGATGTGTTTACTGTTGATATCTCTAAATCTTGGCCAGAAATGAGAAACATTCATGAAATATTGGGCTTAAGCTGAGATTACATCAGTATGGTAGCAATATCGTACTTGTCAAAGAACAGAATATAACTGCCTGATTGTATCACATGAAAATGAAAATTCAGTTTTTGATCTAAGGCATAATTCTTTTCCTGTCCATGCTGTATTACTTTTTGTTTTTAATGTAAAAAGAACAAGGGCTAGGTAACTGTATTGCAAGATGGTTCTATTTGGGAAGTAACAAATGGTTGATCATTTTTTAATTAAAATAATGATCAAATAATTACCAACTCTCTTATTTCAGTGTTCAGTATATTTTATCACATCCCATATTTCCCCTACTAAATTAAGTCTAGTTTATGAAATAAATACACAATTGTTGGATTCACTTGCATTGAAACAGCAATCATGGTATTATAATTACATCCAATATGGATGAGTTCTGTTGAACAATTCACTTTCTTGTGCTTTTTTTCCCTTTTATTTCACTACGCTGACACATTTTATGAAGATAGAATATCTCATTGCAAAATGCTGCTTTTTATGACAGTAAGCACCTAAATGAAGTATTGTGACATTGTTTGGTCACACACATTTTAGTGTTTAAGCAAAACATCAAACCAATTAGCAAATCATACTTCAGAGATAAAATATATAGCCTGCTAGCAGATTCGAATACATTTTTTCATTTTGTTACATTCACGGACTTAATTCTTCCTAGGACCATAGCAGCTGATAGAAATCTTGAGGGGCAAACTAGAATTTCATGGCTATCTGAGATAATTATTGTACTAATTAACTATTATTATTAATTCCATTTCTTATTTGTTCCATTGACATTTTGAAGGTCAAGGAAGTTGTTTTCTATGAATTTGCTTTTAAATCTCCCACTATTTTTGTAATGAAAAGTGTTAAAAAATGAGGTACATTTCTTCAACATACTCATTCATGATCTGTATCAGAGATGACCTGTTTTCTACAGTACTTTAAATAGAATGCTATTACACTAGGAAAAAAAATGCACTCTATTTTCAAGTTAGATCTCCAGTATATCAGGCATATCTCCTTTTTCATCTGGCATGCCCATCTTCTAATTCAGTGTATATGTTACTTTGATGTGAAGGAAATCTGTACATTTAATCTTTTCCAGATGCAAAACTCCAAAAGATGGGAGGGAAGGTGAGAAGGAACACACACAAGCAAATAAGTAAAGGACTTAGAAAAGACATTTATAGGAATCACAATCCTTTGATTCTGCCTTATTAATTTTGTTCTGATTTATTTTATTTTCAGAGACATAACTTGATTTTTTTCTGGTAGCAAGTTGCCTTTAATGTTTTTAGATAGGCACTTACCAAGCTATTTTGGGTTATAATCCTATTATTATTACTATTGTTATCAAAATTTTCCTTCAGTGAAGTTGTTTATATATATCCATCTAGATTATTCAAATGAGTAATTATTCTTAGTTAAAAAGCCAAATCTGTTCTAAATTTAATAAATGCCAATTTATTACAATTCAAATAATCTTAATATTGTCCATGGATATTATGTTTATAATTTTTATTTTCATAGTGAATAATAAGAAGGAAAATTCTAAATATATGGCTTTTAAAAGGAACAGTATGCTGTTGATCTGTTGTGAAATTGGATTAAAAGTGTTCTAGCTGTTTTAGGTCCCTGGAGTTTGTTTAGTATATTATTCTGAGAGAATTAGAATAACCAAGTAGGCCAGTGGAGTTAAAGAACTTATGGAACTGATCCATTCATTGCCATGAAGCACTTTGTGTCTCCATGTTAACACCTTATTTGTATTTCATAGTAAATATGAACCATTCTTTACAAAAAGATGAAAAAGGAATTTATAATATATTTTAGTTGAATATCATGGAGAAATAAACTGAGATAGATTTATTTTGCTTAATGAATAATGGTTTCAGCCAGAGTGAACCCTTTGCTATTTCTTCAAAAGCCAGTTGATATGAACTACTTAGCATTTTACCAATTGTTTTATGTCCCAAAGTAGGGGTGTGTGTGTGTGTGTGTGTGTGTGTGTGTGTGTTTAAATCAGGGAAACAGTATTTCAAGGAGTGACAGAGGCAGAAAGCAATGACTTGGTAGTGATTTCTTTATGTTCTATTTTCTGTGCCCAGATGCTCAACAGTGGGAGGGTGATAGTCTTAGCAAGATGGAATGAACTGAGGAGATTTCAAATTGTCCTATGAACCCCAAAGAACTATCAACAGTTTCTCTAGTTTGCTATTTAATTAAAGAAACATGGCTAGAGCTGTTAGGTGACCTCTACAAATATCAATAGTACAGCTGGGGAGGAAACCTAAGACTCTTATTTTCAAGCACAAGGTTTTACATATGCCACTGCCATTAAACAAAACAATGCTAGAGGGAATACCTTACTGTGAGCAGACATTTCTTAGCACATGGCCATCAGGCTAAGGTTTTCTTAAACCTTCTGCTTAGTATTGTTTGTATGAAGCATTCCAAAATATAATGGAGATGGAATATTCAGGTTTAGACTGACTACAGATACAAGTTGCAATAAATAAAGGGAATATTTATTACCATAGAAACAAGGAAGTATACACAATAACGTTTGAAACTAACAAGGCTCCTGATAATAATACATCATAAGCTAACATCATTTGCTTGCAGCCTAATTTCGCCTCTGTGTTATTACTGTAAATTATAGTGGTGGTTTACATTTGTAGGACTAGTATCATGTCAAGATGCAATGATGCTCAATTAAGTTACTCATATTATAGAATCAATTATTCCAAGTCTACTTATGACAACTGAGCTCCTAGGTATATAAGAAAAATTTAAAGTGATATTTAGTTCCTAAATGTTACACTGGTTTGTGTTTTTGTGGCATTGTATACCATTAACAATGCTAGGGAGCATGCTATCTTTTCAGCCTAATATTATATATTATCAAAATTACTGTAGTAAGGACTAGTAATGTTTAAAGTTTCAATTACTCAGAAAATGTTATGATAGTAACTGTGTCTTTCTTGACTTTATTATATATTGTACATTAAACACATTTAAATTTTTACTTTACAACCTGGGCTCATAATTAAGACTATCAATAACTGTGTTTTGCTGTGACTCATAAGTGTTCTCAGTAACTTTTAAAATGTAACCTTGATTATATTTGCCCTAAAAGACATCAGTCTGCTATAGTGCATGCTTCCTGTCAACTTTAATTTCAGTGATGTCAATATTTCCCCTTCATGTTATTCATTTAATTATTACTTCCCATCTCTGTGAATAGGTTAGAGATGTTTGTGGAACATGAGGAGAAAGATTCTGAGCATATTTAATATTTTTCTTAAGGTTAAAATGTGGGCAACTTAATGTATGTTTTGTAAAATGTGTGCAGAGAACACCCTTATCAATTCTTAATTTCAATCAAATTTTATATGGTTAAAAATGCTGGATGGCTAATTTGTTGACTGGTGGGGTCACTAGAATGCTTTGAAAGTCCAAGATACAGTATTACACAAAGGAATAATCTGGCATGTAGAAAAGAAGGAGAGTTTCAGGGTTCATCTAGCAAGCCAATTAAAGAATATTGAGCCAATCAACAAATAATCATTACTTTGAGGCAAAGAAATTGAACTGTCACTTCATGCCATTGGTTAGATAATGATTTACAGACCCTTGAAATTAAAAAATAAAAGCTTCTGAAGGGCAATTCACTTCTGTTCTAGACAGTAATCTAACCTATTAGTTTTATTTGCTTTGAAAAAATCCTAACTACCAGATTATAGTAGTAACCATCCATAGAAGAACAATAAATATTTGGTGAAAAGGCATCCCTGCTGGGAATATGCAATAAACAAGTATAATCTTAAACTCAAATTTTTGGACACTAATAAAACTATCAAGAAAATGGAAGAAACAAAATAATCAGAATAGTTAAATGTTTTTGTTTTAAAAATGTTAAGGGATGAACTCAGAAAATTGAAATTTTGAAATGACTATAATTTATCATCTCAGGTTAATTGCTTGAGTTTTAAAGTTAATTTTCAGGCCTTTATTATAGCCATCTGTTTTGGATGGGCAATAATAAGTGACAATCTCCATATCTTCATGTAAGTTTCTGGTGGGCATCTTTTTATTTTCTTAGCATGACCTAGCCTAAGTACATTAAAATTTTTTGTATCATATTTTGCTTTCTGCATGGCTGAAATTATACAGAAAACCAATTCTCAATTTCCGAAAAGTATTTTCAACTACAGATTTTTTTACAAGTTAAAACACTAAAGATTTTACCTTAGAGATTTGAATTTTCAAAAAGTGGCAATATTGTTTATTTGGAGACGAGCAGGTAGTTCCTATGCCTCAGTTGCTCTGAAGAAAAATGACAGGATTTTTCACTACATTATGTTATAAGTTCTTCTCAACTCTAATATTTATTGAATCATATTAAATGTTGGAGGATGAATGTGCATCTATTGATACTTGGCCTTTGAATTTGGTCCACTGGCCAAGAAATATTCATTTTTGTGGCAGCTTGTCATTAAAGGTCAACAGTTCTTGGCATTTTTTCACCTGATCTCTTAGTATTCATTCAAGTGTGGCTATTTTCCTATGGTCAAAATTGTGGTCTGTGAAGATGCCCACTGTTTTGAAACTCCATCTTATAGGAGTTTGACTTTATTCTAACAATTTATTTTGGCGCATGTAAGAAGACCAGTTGTTAATTCAAGTGTCACATTAAGTTTAGACCTTTGTAGGAAATGGCAAAGAATATAATGCTGATTTGGAAAGTGGTAAGATGAAAATTTATGAGGAAACAAACCTTAGCTAAGTGCCAGGTCTGTGTGACAACTAGAAGCTTCCAAATATAAAATCATCTTGTGCAGTGTGATTTCCCCATCAGTGGGAATATTAAAGGAGCAGCTATAGGATTGCATGATACAGATTTTTAAAAACAGTGATATGGTTCAGAATAGAAGCAAACACTAAGTCATGTTATATTGAGACATTGAGTTCTGATGGATCTACTAAATCTGTCACTCTGACATGGAAGGAAGTTAGATTAATCTGACAAGAAGTGTTTCTCATGGGGTCACATTGATTTATGCCTGCATTAGATGGTCTTCTAGGTGCATACAAAATTGATCTCTACTAGTTGAGCAGGAAATCTATCATTTTCTGAGTTTGTCCCTTTTTTGTTTGTTTATTTTGTTTAGTGGTGCTGACCTTTCCTATTCTGACCATATATTCCAAAAGCACAGACAAGAGAGAATCCAATTTTCTATAATACTTTTTTTTCTTGTATGGTTTAACACATAGTTAATTCTCCATTAACATAGTTGCCACTCCAGTGGTTACTTGTAGTTTATTACCCTGTCTGATAACAACAGGTTTGGAGCAAATCAGTATCAATCTACATACATGACAGTTCTCAAATCAATTAACAGTTGATGATATCCTAGATGTTAAATAGGAGCATAGTTACTAAGGTAGCATTCATATTTCTTTTCCAGTATAAAAAATTGAACCCCAAACTTTTTGTATGCTAGACAAGTGCTCTACCACTGAGCTGTAACCTCAGGCCTATTTATTTATTTATTTATTTATTTATTTATTTATTTATTTTTGAGACAGAGTCCCAATTGCAGGCTGCCTCTGGTCTCAAATTTGCAAACTTTCATCTTTCCTTAGGCTCCTGATTCCCTGAGATTGCAGGCACTTAGCACAGTGCTTGGATTAAGACAACATTCTTGATATCACTGAATTTTCATTTTATGTGGAGATATTAGTTTTTCATAGTTAATTTTTTATCATGAGCTGTGAGGTCATTTACACTCCCATAGTCATTATAGAATAATATAACTATAAAAAATCCCAAATGCTTAGTGTTTCTTCCAAATAGCTACTCAGAAGTAGAGACTAAATATTGCTGACTTGTAAATGCTTTGAACTTACACTTAGTTTTTCAGATAGTGCAAACCATTATATTTTATGCACATTTGCTGACAGAAAGAAATACATTTTAAAGGAAGATGCTACCACTTCTAGATTTTGTGCATCAAACATAATGTTGCTATGGTGACAATTTCAAAGATATGTTTGTTGTTGATATGTCTACATTTATATAGATTAGGTGCTGGAAAATGCAAAGAGCCATAAGCTACAAGTGATATTTATTCCAACATGGGCACAATGAATATGATATATATGTGGTTTGTTTTTTAAGATATTCATTTCTGAGTTCAACAACAATTTCAGCCTCATTAACAGCATTTGGCATTCTCTTATGATTCTGTCTTTTTTCCTTTGATTTTATAAGAAAAATGTTTCAAAGCTCATTATAAACTGTGATTAGGTCTACTTTTGAGCTGGATTTCATCAAAGCTTAAAAAGAATCAGATGAGAGACTTCATTATTACAGTTTCCTTAGAAACACGGGAAACAGTAAAAACACCTTCGAATTCAAGACTTTTTGGCAGTCTTGGCGTCCATCTGCTGTGTTCAATTATTATGAGAATACAAACAGAATAACCATCATTCAAATATCATTATGAATAATTATATTTTGTTAATAAAGGAAAAATCTTTATGATATGTAAGTAAGTAGTGTATATTAGAAAAAAAAAGAAAAGAATGGAGGGAAGAATGGGCACAGGAAGGTGGGGAGGAGGCAGGAAGAAATGAAGGAAGAAAGGAGAAAGAAAAGGAAATCAAAAGAAGAGAAGAATCAAAAGATGAAACTTGTGCCTTCATTAGTACTCAGTGGCTAGCATGTATTTTAATAGCCTCTGAAGATCAGTGGGTCAGTAGCTTCCTAAATAGCATTCTGTGCATCTGTTGAAGGTTGCTGAGTAAACTTCTAACCTGTATTACTTAAATTCATTTAGTTATTTATTCAGTTGAGTTTTTTTTTACCAAATATTTACTGCACAAAATCCTACATATCAAGGAGTGCAGGAAAGGCTGAAGATTTCACAGTGAACAAGACATAATCCTTGACTTCAAGGAGTTTAGAGGCCACTGGGGAGACAGAGTACATTTTAAAAGTACAAATCATTTTATCTGACCAGCAGCCTTTTTCAGCTCCATCTCATTCTTTTGGTAAAATCTTTATCCTTTCCTTTGTGAAACTCCTAACCCATCCCTCCTTCAAGATACCACTCTCAGGTCTTACTAGACCTTGATTCTGGTACGGCTGGCAGGCACAGCACCCAAGTTTTCCTTTCCTACCAACCTCCTTTTCTAATCTTTGCCTTGCCTACTAAAGTAACAAGACTTACACAGATTCATTAGTTTTCCTTGGAAATTTGAATACTGAATACAGTTACACAGAATATAAGGACTTAACATTGAGTCATAGTCCACAGTATTCTGGTGTTGAGATTCAGGGATGCCAAGAGAGTTCATCCTTTGCTAAGGGTTAATATCCACTTTTCATTCAATTCTGCAAACTGTAGATGTGCTCGCAAGGAATCTCTTTTCCTTGCTTATGCTATTCAAATTGGCATTGAAAGTGTGGTTTATGGCACACACCTGTAATCCCAGAAACTCCAGAGGCAAAGGCAGCCTGCATAATTTAGCAAGACCCTGACCTAAAATGTAAATAAAAATAAAAAATAAAAAAATGAGATGGGGTTGCAGCCCAGTGACAGAGCACTTGCAAAGTATGTTTGAGGCCTTGAGATAAACCCCCAAGTACTGGGGGGAAAAAACACCTGGCTTATTAATAGCTCTCCTAATGTATCACCATTGGGGCTGGGGTTTAGCTCAGTTGGTAGTGTGCTTGCTCTGTGTGCTCTGAGGCCCTCAGTTTGATCCCCACAGTACAAAAATGGGTGAAGGACTTCCAAACAACCCTGAAAGAGTAATTGAAAACTGTAGGAATAGCAGAAAAGAACTGACAATAGTGCCAAGCCTAGCCAATGTCAGAGAGTGTTTTGTTCTGTTGTACATAGGGTTACTATGAGTTGAACTTGGTTTGACAGTACCTAACAACAACAATAATATATCACTGTAAATATCAGTGCTAGTCAGGCACGCAAGCACCTGCCATCCCAGTGACTAGGGAGGCGGAGGTAGGAAAATTGAAATTTCGTGACCAGAAGCAGACTGTATAACTTAGAGACCCTGCCTCAAAATAAGAAGTAAAAAAATAGAGTGGGAGTGAAGCTCAGTGGTACAGCATTTGCATAGCATGCAAGGGTAAGGCCCTGGGTTCAATGTCCAAATATATATATATATACATATATATATATATATATATATATATATATATATATATACATATATATATATATGTATATGTATGTATGTATATATATATATATATATATATATATATATATATATATATATATATATATATACATATATATATATATGTATATGTATGTATGTATATATATATATATACATATATATATATATATATGTATGTATGTATGCTTTCTCATACATTAGTACAGAATAATAGATGTTCTGAGCCCAATTCTTTGAGAACATTTGACTCAAGCGAAGTTCCAAGATGAATATATTTTATTTGGAACTCATAAACTCATAAACATGGAAGAAAGAAATTTTAAGACAAGATCATGTAGTCTAATCACCTACTCTTTTCCTTTTCTAGGAAACGTAAACCTTTTTACCAATATGAAAAAGGCTGGCAATTGTTTTGACCAATGAGATATGTCAAATAAACCATACTAGAATGATCAATGTGTTTATACATGGTATCAACATTATCAAAAATAATAAAGAATATTTAATAATTATCCATTACTATGTTATGTTTTCATATTATTTATATATATTAACTTATTTGATCCCATCTGACAAGCAGCATTAGGTATTAATTAAAGGAATGGATTTCTGAGCCTGAGTTCAAACTAAAGCTGCACTACTTAGCTGTTTGGCCTTAAGTAAGTTATTTAATCTCTCTGTGTTGGAGTTTCTTTAGGTTTAATACAGGGGGCAATAGTTCTTAGCCCTTAGAGTCATTATGATGATTAAATAAGTTATTGTTTATAAAGTATAAACAGTCATGTCCCACAGCCAATGCTGCTTATATTTTGTTGAATAAATAAAAATAAAATTCAAACAATAAATTACCAATTACAATATAATGCTTAGTAAGAAGATAGACATAATACTACCTTTGATTACGAGCACTAAACAATGCCCAGTGATAGAAAATGATTGAGTAAGCAGAGTATAATGCAGCAGAAGTGCTGTGATCTCTGTGGGACACTGGTTGAGCATATGTTAAGAACAGAGGGCTGCAATTACTTAAAATAAACAGACACTAGGTTTTCTTGATGGAAGGATGTCAAAACAGGACCAACCCTGGGTCTAATACTTTTACCTTTTTTCACTATATTGTAACCAATTTAGTTTTTTCTTTTTTATGTTCCCTTACCTTTTTATCTTACTTTCTTTCTCCCCTTTTTTTAATAATCTGGAGGAAACGATTATCCAGGGGGAAACAGCTGAGATGTTTCACTATTGACAAATATACTGGGGAAAATTAATAGATTTTGGATTGATAGATTATCTGTGTTTGTTGCTGTTGTTGTTAGGTGCCCTCGAGTAGGGTTCAACTTATACCAACCCTCATAGGGTTTTCAATGGCTGATTGTTTAGGGATTGCTTCGGGAGTGGATTGCCACATCCTCCCCACCTTTTATTTATTTATTTATTTATTTATTTATTTATTTATTTTTGTGGTGCTGGGGATGAAAAGTGGGTCCTCAGAGGGTGCACTCTACCAACTACTACAATGTTTCACTATTGAAAAGTATGCTGGAGAAAATTTGGATTATTTGTGTAAGATATTTTATGTTCTAAACATAATTTTTATGATAGCCCTGTGACATGTCATCATTTAACACAAAATGGACATACTCTGCTTTTTGATTCGCTGAATCCCCATGAGAGTTATGTTGTCCTATTCAACTGGGCCTTCCATGCACCCTATGGAATGAAAAACGATCTTTGGTTTTGCGAGAGAAATGGGATGTGTTGGCCTCATTATTCATTTCCTGTAAAACTTGTAACCTTGTTGTGTATCCTTCATAAATCACCACTTGAATCCTTGTCTCTATTGCCTCTCATCTCAATGGTTATTTTTATTTTGGCTTTCATTAGCTGCACGGAATTTTGTTTTCAAGTTCAACTACTCTTCTAATGCCTCCTCTATGCCATTCTCTAGATACTTCTATATCATTTAGCCTTCAAAATAACTCTTTGATATAGTTATCATTCATCTTACTATGCAGTTGGGGAAATAAGAATTTCAGAAAAGTTAATTGCTCAAGCTCATCCATCTACCTCGTGGTGGAGGTGAAATTCAAACTCTTGTTCTCTTACTGTTATAATCTATAGGTTTCTTCCAAACTTTCTGTTGAGCTATGCTTAAGGCTTAAATATACAACAGTGTCTCTAAATATAGAGGGATTTTTTAAAGCTCTTTTGTAGAACAATAAAAGCTGCCTGAGGTTGGATCCTCACATTTTCTATTTTTTCCAAGTAGTGTGTTCAAAGCTAAACAGAAATTTACTTCTTTATATTTGACATTCTTTCTTTCTTTCTTTCTGAAGTTTGTCCTTTTAAAATGACCCTCAAATTTTTCTTTAATTTTAGATTATAATTATAATTCTTGAATGTTTCTCTGGGAATATTTAGTTATACCAATGTGGAGTTAGCCACAGAGGGTTGGAATTTTACTGACTGCCTCAATATATGAGTGCTTCTCTGATCTTCTATCTCTAAGATGTACAGAAAACTTCAATGCACCATCGCACTGTCCTACTTCACAAAACAAAGCCAAGTAATACTTTCTAAATTTTGCCTTCTAAAAACTATGAAAAGCCCATTTAGCCATATGCATCTTCTCAGCTCACATAGTCTGAAATGATTTATTTTGGGGGAAAATCTCTTAGGATTATGTTTTAATAATCTTATAAGCCAAACTCTTATAAGTTTCATGCGTGTTTTGAATTTGTTAAAATATAAAAGTGTTCCTCAAATTTTTTAGAAAATGTGCCTAACTGGGTTTGTGTGTCTTATTTACATATGACTTCATGTTTGGGGGAAGAAAATAACTCATGTGTTATCCATTTTTCATTGCTGTAACAAAATACCTGAGAGAAACGACTTAAGAAAGAAAAGAATTATTTTAGCTCATGGTTTCAGATGTTTCAATGCAGTGGTTGGCTGTGTCCATTGCTCTTAGGCCTATGCCAAAGTAATGACATCGTGGTAGAAAGGGTGGCAGAGAGAAATGTCTCACTTTATCGTGGACAAGAAGCAAAAAGTCAGACGAGATAGGACCTAGGACAAGGTTTATCTTTCCAGGACATGTCCCCACTGACCTACTTCCTACAACTAGGCCCCACTCCCTATTTCCACCACCTCCCATTATATTATGAATCCATAGAGGGATTGATCCACTGATTAGGTAAGAGCCTTCAGAATCTAATCACTTCCCAAAAGCCCACCAGCTGTCAACAAAGACTTTAACTTAGCAAAACTCTGTCTCAAAAAATATTTAAAACAGAGACTGAGGGAACAGCTCATTCATAGAGCACTTATGAAGTATGCACAAGGCCCTGGAGATAGGCCCAAAGTACTGCAAATAAAGCAAAATAGATAAATAAAGAAAAAATAGAACAGTACCTGCCATACTGCAAATGCTACATAAATACTAGTTAATATTGTTCTGTGGGCTGGGATTTAGCTCAGTGGGTAGAGCGCTGCGCTGCAGTCTCTGAGGTCCCGAGTTCAATTACCAGCACCGCAAAAATGGGAGAAGGACCTGGCAATCCACTCCCAAGGCAATCCCGAAACAGTCAGCCATTAAAAACCCTATGAGGGTCGCTATGAGTTGGATACCGACTCGACAACACCTAACAACAACAACAACAGCAATATTGTTCTGTAATATTATTTTGTTATTTCCTGAATTGAACCATCAAACTACTCAATAATTCCATAATTTTAGGGCCCTTTTCACTTCCTGTATTTTCTATTTTCTTATAACTTTTATCTATTTTTGCTTACTTAGCTCATTTTGAACCAAACTCCTGCAGCATACATTATTTAATTTCCCCTTCCCCTTGAATATGTAAAATTAGTTGAAAGTAAAGGATGAAATGAATATTCTAATTATCTCTCCAAATGATAAACATAGATTAGTCATTCCATGGTGTTAGGTGACTTGTCTAGTAGCAATTACCTTCATCATCATTATCATCATCATATCATTATCAGGATCTCCTCATACCTAGCACTTATGGCTTGGTTAGGACCTGCTAGGATGGAGTCTAAGCACTTTATATTTATTAAATAATTTACTCATCACAAAAATCATGTGAAATAGGTAGTGTCACTATCTTCCTTTATAGATAGGGAAAGGTGTGAGTGTAGTCATTCCTCTTGGTTCTTTTGTACCTTTGCATTGCCTCAGAAAACTCCTGTAGCTGGAATATCCTTTTATAGATAATCCCTGCTCCCTTCTCTACGTTGATTCCTCAGAATGAAGCAAGTAAGCATTGAGTGGATGATGAACTCCATGGTCATCATTTCTCTCATCACATATCCAATATGTCCAATACTTGAATATATGGATCAGTCTAACTGATTTTTGGCAGGCATGGAATTAGAGAAAGAAACACATACAGCATCCAAGGTGACATGAAATGAAAATGAGTTTCTGTGTGGGATTTCACACAATACCTCCTGGGATGTATAAATGCTGGAGGCCCAGCAATGATGAATTGAAAACAAAGATGGCTTTTAGAACTGCTCTGTGGTAGACAGGGCCAGCCTGTGGGAGGAGAAGGAGGAGAAGGTTTGGCACTTCACAAAGACAGATGCGTGAATGGATTTTGCAGGTGGTTTTATGCTAGTTCATGGTGGGCTCACTGTGACATCTTTCTGTTGAATCAATCCAGGCTGGAGGTGACACTATATCTCTGCTGGTAATATAAATTCAGTGACCTTGCTCACCTTCCCAATTGTTTTTATTGCACATTAGAATATATTTTGCTAGCTTTTTATCTGATTTCAATGCAGCAGGATTTTTGCCTTAATTTCCTTAATTTTTAGAGAACTGCTTTATGGATGAAATTTCCTTGATTGCTCTTATGTCAGCCACCAAAATGTTAGGATAAGAATAGGTATTTAGATACCTGCTCTTGTTTGATGTAATTTAACATATCATATGTAATACTTTAAACCAAAACAATAAAACTTAGCACTTGCTGAGTGGTCACAGCATTTTAATGTTTTAGGTATTTGTATAGATTGCTGTTTTTAATTCTTATAGCAATCCAGTGAAGTGGGAACTATAATTATATGCATTTACTCTTAAATAAAGCAAAATACAGAATGATCAAATAACTTGCCTGTGGCAGGCAATTGAATAGGATTTTATACTCAGGTCTCTGTCTCCAGAACCCATGCTCTGAGCTATGACACCACCTCCTTTTGTATAGTCATCTCTAGGCCAGGTGCTTTATCACACAAATTATTCTCTGTGGCTGTCAAACACAAAATGAATGGAAAGTGCTTTACCAAGGCATACAAAATTATAGCTTGTTTTCCTGTGGTTTTTGCTTTTTACTAGCTTGAGAATCAGAGACCTAAGTTTTTATTTTAATTACTAACATTGAAATACATTAAATAGAATTTGTGGTGGCAGCTGTGTATTCTTACTTTGACTTGAAAACTACATTCATTGATATCTTTTTAGTCTTTGGAAAGAACTCTATTGTCCATTATAGTTGCTACTGCTCTGAACTCTTTGATAATTGTCCATGCAAGAGTCTGTTATCTCTTCTTCGGGAAAATAACAATGGCATACTGTACTTCACAGGTGCAAAAATAAAATGATTTGTTCCGTCATTTAGTTTGCTTAATTTACATGTTTCTGTGTTTAATTATGTCTATTGTTCATAGATTGGATATTGAGGATCCAACAAAGATGATATTTTGAATCAGCTTTGTAATGTCATTGAGTAGGTCTTACACTGCAGGATACTTAAATCTTTTCTTCAACTGTGACAGTTTGGATATCCTCAGGGGTCCAAGCTGTCTTCAATTATGCCAGCTGTCTGAATGTGGGACTTAAGACTACTATTACACTGGGGAATTAAATATTATTTGGCCCAATTTTACATTTCTCGTCAACAGTGACTAGCATGTGCCTGTATATTCAATGAAAGTAGATAGCAGCTGCATGTACGAACCTGCTGTGGATGTAGCTTTCCTTTATGATTTGGAGAGAATTTTCATCTGACACTAATATGTTGAGTAACCTTGGGTATATTTCTTTACCTCTATGGTTTCTATTTCATTATCTGTAAAACTAAAGAGTTATTTTAGATATTTTAGAAGCTGCTAGGACAGGATCATGTCAGGATCATGTTATGATCTTGAGAATTTTATTGTTTTTTCCTCTGTGCTCCTTCTGCTCCAAAGAAGAGAGAAATCCCCAGGTAAGCACCCTCCTAAGTCTTACCTCATGGCTTTACAGTTTTCCTAAGAAAAACAAACTTAGCCAATTCACTGTGATCTCAAACTTTTTCATACCTTGCTATCCTCAGAGATGTGTATTTCCTGAGACCTTATCCAGAAACCATTCAGAATGGAATTTATAAAAATAGAGGATTTTTCTTTTTGGAACTGTTGTGTAGTTAGTTTCCAGCTGATTCATTTAAGTGTGATTCTTATTAGGAAGAGCTTTGTATAACTTTTGCAAATGGGTGGATTAAGTAGTATCCTGGCTTGAGAAGACCAGGGATGATGGTCACTTTCTTGAGGCTATGAAGCTTTCTCGTGTGCCTTTGAATGCTATACTAGGAATGTATAATTTGAGATACTATACCTTATACCACTATTCATAACCATGAAAGAACCAGGGAGTGGGATAGGGAGGCAAAAATTTAGAGGGACACTTATGGTTCTAGAAGCCTAAGTCTTTTTCTGGCTAATCATTGGGCATGATTATATCTGGACCTGGCTGAATTCCAATTATTTTTATTGATTCGTTGGATAAATAAGAATTTGACAGGCAAGTATAAGGCATTGTTTTAGGTACTGGGAACAAATATGTGAACAAGACCATCAAAACCTCTGATTCTTTAAGACTTATACCAAAATGAATTCATCACTGATATGTAAGGTGACTTTTACCCATGCACGATTTTTCTTCCTATTTATGGAATTCCCTTCACTTTTTCCTTTTCATTATTAGAGTACTATCTTGTCACAAAAGCCAATAGCTAGTACTAAGAATAGCCAAGTGTTAGTGTAACTAACTATGTGACACTGTGATTTTGTAGTGACCTGTCATTTGCTGCTAGCGTGGCAATTATTATGGATTGGGAAGATTTATTTAAAGCCTCAGCATCAAACCCAGTGGTGACTTAAGGTAATGAGTTAATAACTAGAAAGCATGGGATGAATTTTAATTTCCTCTGTCATCAAGCTTGATGGAGTGACTGGGAGTAAGGGAAGTATGTGTGGTTTTCTTTCAGTACTATGGGTAGAGGGTAGGAGAGAAGTATATTATCTCTTAGTGTTTTAGTAAAGAGAATGCCATGGAAATGAGAGAAAACCTATGGGTACATAGTATAAATCAATTCATCTATTACTGTCATTTGGAGGCTGAGGAAATTTGGGTTGAACGATTTCAAATGACATGTCAGAATTATACAGAAATGCACTGAGCAGTTTTTGGTGCTGAATGGCTAAAGTGGTTGTAATTTAACATTCTTAACTCTTAGTTTTAAGAGGACAGTCGTAAACTAACCCAAAGGATCTCTGTTCCTTGTTTTCTTTCCATTGGTCTTGTTTTATGGGACTCATGTGGCATATTTTCTTGTTTATGCTCTGGCTGGGTTTCTTTAGGGTAAATCTTGTTGATTCTCATGTTATTTTCTAGGGTGCAAACAGTCAAAACGTTGGAGAAGCCAATCATAAGAGATTTTAGATGTATGCTTCCTTCTTATATAACTTTTGGCCCTGCTCCTTCATGGCATTATGTATGGGTGGGAAATCTCAGTGTGTGCGTTTAGCTTTGTTGGCCTTTGAGATATTTCACTGCACTAATGTGGCCCTGATCACCATGCTCTACTAAGCACAGATGTGTCTAACCTGCTGTCTGTATACCTGAAAATTGAAAAAGCGATATGCTTAGTGTTCTGTTATGAGCTTATTTCTCTAAGCACTTCAAAAACCTCTAAGGAAAAAGACTCTTCTGCCAGGTGAGTTTTCCTTTTATTGTTTCATTGGTGGTCACAAGTGATCAATGGGAAATGGTTTCAAAACACTCTGGGTCTGAAGATCCAATTAGTGGAATCTCATAAGTTTGGGTAATTTTTTTTTTTTTTTTTTTTTTTTTGTGGTACTGGGGGTTGAACCCAGGGCCTTGCACCTGCAGGCTCTGCAAGTGCTGAACCACTGAGCTGTGCCACCAGCCCATTTTTTTACTTTTTGAGACAGGGTCTCGCTAATTTACACATATTGCCTCTGGTCTCGAACTTGCAATTCTCCTGCCTCCGCCTCCCCAGCCACTGGGATTACAGGCGTGCACCACCGGTTTGGGTAATTCTTCATGATAGCATGCTTTTAAATATACACTTTTAATCATTTTGGAAATGTACATTTTCATATTATTTATGCTTCAAAACTATCCTAGTGAATATTTCATCTTTATTCATTCAGTAGTCAGGGTAGTTTTCTATCAGGAATTGGGTGGTAGAGTATGTAAAATGTCTTCAAGTAGCTCACAGTTTAGGAAAGGAAACAGAAAAAAGAAGTAAAGTATGAGGTCATAAACACTATAAAAGAGAGCTTGTTTATTATAGTTTTAATATGACACAATAGATGTTTCTAATGATTGTCCTTTTTCATTAGGAAATGGCTAAATATTTTCTAGATTTTCAGTTAAAAGACTGGGATGTATCCAATACAACATAGAAAGACACACTTTAAAATATATTAATTAAAGGAATATGTTTTAGTTTCTGGAATAGTCATATTTCAAATATTTTATTTTATAGGAATTTCTGATTAGTAAAACTTACTTTGTACCCTGCCATAACCTCAGAAGTTCTATCAGTTTCTGGCAGTTAGTACATGTTCAGTAAATTTCTAATGAATGAAAACATTATCATTTATAAAAAATATTATCATTAGAATTTCATTATAGAATCATATAGAAATGACCACTGTGAATTTAAATTCAACTGCCATTTAGTGACTAAACAAGAGCATTGACTAAGGAAGTCTGTGCACAGCACTATAAAGCCAAGGTACAAGCTTGGATACTTCAATAAACAAGTTAAACTTGTGTTACGAAATGTGGCCAGGAAAAGATATGTGGGGATCAAGGTAAAAGAATCAGATTCTGCTGGCTAAAGATCAAATTTTAGAGAATTGGAAGAAGCCATAAGGCTCTACAAGTTAAAGTAATAAGAACAAAGACTGAAACAGGAAAGAGCCAGAATGTGCCTTTTATCTTGTTAGGGAAACCTTGAATCTCAGTGCTCAATTCATTCTTGCCTACTCATACCACCTTCCACAGGAAGTGTCTTTTTGAAAAGGCACAGCTGCTTCAATGGCTTGGTATTGTTTGGACCACTTCCTTGTCCACATATGACTGACTGAGGTGGGCTCCTGATGCAAGGACAGCCAACCCATTCTATGAGTGAGATGGCATAAGAATTTCAGCTGTGTCTATGTTTATAAAAATAGAGAATAAAACCATAAATTGGAGGATCTCACTTAGGAAAGTTATGAAAGAGCAGAAATCCCAAGGAAAAGAACAGAGAGTTATACAGGAAGAGTGGAGACCCCATGTGACAGATCCCAAGCAGTGCCTGAGAGAAACAGAGGGACAGGGATGCCAAACCTTCTGAAAGCTGTCCTAATGCCTGTGCCTTAGAATTGCACCCACTCCCCAGTTCTCACATACATAAGATTTTTACTATTTTTAGAAATGATTCAAGTGAATATTTGTTCATCTCAACCCACTCAAAGAGCCAATGAAAATATTAACAACTGCTAATGCATTACTATTAGGATATAATTGGAATTAGTAAAGAGATATGTAAGTCAGAGCATTTCCACCTCTACATATGGGAAAAAAAAAAAACAAATTTCTTTTTCAAACTGCCCTCTGCCCCCACATCTACCCCTTTCTGAGATAGGTGACCTCCCAGAGCTGCTCATCAGACTCCATACATATCACTTCCATGGCAATCAGCCGAGCTTTGAAATTCCCTCTTAGTAAGATTCTATGTCTGTATTCTTCACGAGGCTGTACACTCCTAAGGGTAAGGATAAGGTTGTGAATTATTTATTCTTCTTTTCATGCCCACTATAGTGTCATACAAATACCTGGTACTGAGTACATTCTTGATGAAAGTTTGCCAGAAAAATATTTGTATCCACACATAGAAAGAATATTCATTGTTATTAAGTGTACTGATTTAAACATTACATTTTTTCCAAGATCAACCATATTTATATGTAACCACACACAAAAAAATGTACGATATGTGAGGTAGTATTATATAACAGTGTTTTTATAACTGGATAGAGAAAAAAACTGTAAGAATGAGTTGTAATTAGATATAATTTCTGACTTTTTTTTGCTCTTATAATCAAAAATATTATTGAGAAAAATCTCAATAAAACTCAAAGGAATCTGGGTGTGGTGGTGCATGCCTGTAATCCCAGTGAATGGGGAGGCAGATGAAGGAGGATCACAAGTTTGAGGCCAGAGGTAGCCTGTGTAACTTATCAAGGCCTTGTCTCAAAATGAAAAAGTAAAAAATGGACTGGAGATAGGCCCCCGGTGGTAGAGCACTTGCAAAGCATGCTTAAGGTCCTGGTTCAACACCTGAATATCAAAAAAAAAAAAAAAAAAAAAAAAGAAATTAAGAAAAGTATCTTGTTCAGACTCCTTTTTCCATTCATTAATTCATTTTTAGGTTTCCCTCTACAATAGGGCTTAAGATTTGACTTTTACTGCTTCTGTTGTGATGAACTCATCTACTATTATGCAAGTGACTAACACAAAAAATCTTGTTAATTTTCAGAATAAGTGAGTGTTTCATAAAGTGACTGGGCTGTGCACAAGTATGCTGAGCTGCAAGCAGAGCTAGTTCCCAGCCACCCTCTGTGGCAATTACAGGGTCCTTGGGAAAGTTAGTAGAGCACGTCTCTTTATGGCAAGCAGCACACATGTGATGGCTCTTTTGATTTTCAGAAAACATTTGGCTTAGTAATTTGCTTTTCTTTTCAAGATCAAGGTTGACATATTTGCATATGAGACATGTCGATATTTTAGAGTAACTCCTATATCTAGAGGGATAAATGTTATAAAAAGGCTAGAGTTTAGTTCAGTTGGTAGAGTGCTGCTCTGTGCTCTCTGAGGCCCTGGGTTTGATCCCTAGCACTGCATAAAATGGGAGAAGGACCTGGCAACCTACTATCAAAACAATCCCAAAATAATCAGCTATTGAAAATCATATGAATAGCAGAGAAGCACTGACATAGTGCTGGGCATGGCACAGTGTCAGGGAGTGTTGCATTCTGTTGTATGTAGGGTCACTATGAGTCGGACCTGACTCGATGGCACCTAACAACAATAAGTGTTTCAAACTTAGTCAAGAGAATGATATATCCAGAATTGAAAGCTTTTATTTAAAATTGTATATAGTAGTCTTTCTATTGCATATATTCTTTCCCTTACAATGAGTAACATTGGTTTGATTTGGTTTGGTTTCAAGCTAAGGATCAAACTCAGGGCCTTGTATATGGTAAGCATGTGCTGCACCACTGAGCTAAACCTTCTAGCCCTACAAAGAGTATTTGTAAAGCTTACCTATTTAGTACAGAATAATATTCTTAAAATCTGTAAATATGAATTGTTTCACTAATTGTTACTTTTTAAATTATATATTCATGAGTCAGTAATCTATAAGGTGGAAACAATATTATCTCCTTGATCATTTTGGCTGCATTACTTAACATAATTTTTTCCTATACTGGAATGTTGAACCTAGAACTTTGCACATGACAGATGAGTGCTCCATCACTGGCTCATGGCCACATCCCCTGGCCCTTTGTTATTTTTTATTGTGAGTCAGGTTCTCACTAAAGTGTATAGGCTGCCTCTGGCCTTGAACTTACAATCTACCGCCTCAGCCTCCTGAGTAGCTGGGATTACAGGTATGTGCCAGAATGCCCAGATACTTAATTTTTCTGTTCTTATTGAAGCAAATATAAATAAAACATTGGTAAAGGATGGACAATTTCAACAAAAAAATGTTTTGGATGGGATAATAAATACCTGACCAACCAGTGGAACACTGTGTATTAATAAGAGAAGAAAACCAAGATTAATTAGTAATAAAGAAGAACTACAATGGGAACCAGGTTATGAATGGAGCATTAAATACTGAATTTTTCAGTAGTTGATTGTAGTCTTCCATGCTAGCTTTTATCAGTATGTGCCTGAATGAATACATTTTTATTTTTAATGATATGTACGTTGCAGATGTATTTCCAAATTATAAACATGTATCTCCATAAATGCTAATCAAAAAGACATGACACTTTTGAAAAATTGTCTAACTGTATTTTTCCTTTACCTATAGACATTTTTTCTGTAAAACATTTTAATAATAAAAGTATAATTTTTCATTCAATTTTCCTACCATTGTTAGAAGATTTAGCTATATATGATAGGATTTTAAAATTGGTTTATCAGGAAATAACATATCTATTAATATCTCACATCAGTAAAATTTTGCTAAAGACCACTCAAAAGCAACTGTAGAAGTATATTGACAGGGGATTGCTGGAAAATCATGGTCGATTCAGAAGAGAATGTGGAACCACGGACATCATTGCTGATAGCAGATGGATATTAGCCGAAATCAGAGAAAACCAGAAAAATGTCTATCTGTTTTATTGACTGTGTGAATGCATTTAACTTTGTGGATCACAACAAATTATGGATAGCATTGCAAAGAATGGGAATACCAAGCACTTAATTGTGCTCATGAGGAATCTGTACATAGACCGGGAGGTAGTCATTCGAACACTGCCAGATTTAAAGTCAGGAAAGGTGTGCCATAGGGCTGTATTCTTTCAATGTATCTCTTCAGTCTCTGTGCTGTGCAAATAACCTAAGAAGATGGAATTTTTGAATAATGAAGAAGAATGCTGCATCAAGACTGGAGGAAGACTCATTAATAACCTGCATTATTCAGATGATACAACATTGCTGAAAGTGAAGAGGATTTGAAATACTTACTGATGAAGATCAAAGACCACAGCCTTTGGTGTGGATTGCACCTAAACATCAACAAAACAAAAATTTTTGCAACTAGGTCAGTAAGAAATTTCATGAAAAATGGAGAAAAGATTGAGGTTGTCGAAGATTTTGCTTTCCTTGGTTCTACCATCAACACCCACAAAAGTATCAGTGA
Organism: Pedetes capensis; assembly: GCA_007922755.1. Classification (NCBI taxonomy): domain Eukaryota; kingdom Metazoa; phylum Chordata; class Mammalia; order Rodentia; family Pedetidae; genus Pedetes; species Pedetes capensis. The sequence goes on along the minus strand of VMDO01008315.1, from coordinate 49,345 downwards.
AGAAATCAAAAGACACATTGCTTTGGGAAAAGCGGTTGCAAAAGACCTCCTTAAAGTGTTGAAAAGTAAAGATGTCAGTCATATTGAAGATGAAGGTGTGCCTGACTCATGCCATGGTATTTCCAATTGAAAGCTATATGTTGAATAAGGGAGACAGGAGAAGAATAGATGCTTTTGAATTATGGTGCTAGAGGTGAATATTGGATATACCATGGACTGCCAAAAGAACTAACAGACTCATCCTAGAAGTGCAACCAGGGTGCTTCTTGGAAGCAAGGATGGCTAGACTGCATCTCATATGTTTTGGATGTGTTGTAAGTATGAACCAATCCCTGGGGAAGGACATGATGTTTGGTAGAGTGGCAGGAGATGAAAAAAATGAAGACCCTCAACTAGATGGATTGACACACTGGCTGCCATAAGGTGCTTAAACATAAAAAAAAAAGTGTGTGCATGGCACAGTGTCACAGAATGTTTCATTGTATTGTATATAGGGTCATGAAGAGTAAGACCTGACTCGAGGGCACCTAAAACAACATATGTGCTTTATTGGTAATATTCTAAAGATTATTTTACTAAATTAATACCTGTCCATATTGTTGTCGTTGTTAGGTCCTGTGAGTTGGTATCAGACTCATAGAGACCCTGGATACAACAGAAGAAAACACTGTTGTCAATGCTTCTCTGCTTTTCATAGGGTTTCAATGACAGATTGGTTTTGGGAGTGGGTTACCAGGTCCTCCTTCCAAGCCTACAGCCGCTCGTGTCCCCAGGCAGTCTTCCATCCAAGTACTAACCAGGCCAGACCCTGTCATTTCCTTCTCTGCTTTTTGAGGTGCTGAGATTCAAACTTCCGAGATCTGATGGGATCAGATGCCACTGTGGTAGGGCTGTAGGCTAATACCTGTCCATGCATACTTGATTATATAATTATTTTTAATTATAGAAAAAAAACATGTAGAAGAAAAATGGTTGAATTGTAGGGCTAGCATTTAGCTCAGTTGGTAGAGTGCTGCTCCGCACTCTCTGAGCACTTAAGTTTGATCCTCAGCACCTCAAAAAGCAGAGAAGGAAGTGACAGTCCTCTTCTGAAGCAATCCTGAAACAATCAGCCATTGATGAGGGCCACTATGAATCAGACTCAACTCAACAGCACCTGAAAGCAACAGCAACAACAACAAATTATTGACAATCGCTGCCATTTAATGAGATCTTACCCTATGCTACATGTCTTATTAAATTTTTATATGCAGCAGGTTGATGTATTTTCACAACATTTCTATGATATTGGTGGTATTTTCTCCATCACACAAGAAAGTTAACAGGTGTAGACATCGTAAGCATCTTGCCGTATAGTAAACAGTGGATTGTGTGTTCAAATAGCTCTATTTAATACCAAACCTCCAGCTCTTAAGCACTTTACTATATTTTAGGAGCCTGCTTGATGGTGATATTTTGAGAAAGATAAACTGATGTGATGAATTTATGGTACATTATAGTGCACTAACATAATCATGTAACTAGTTTGAAAAAATTTCTATAAAATATCTGATTTTTTACTTCATGTCTTTATGTTTTAATTTATGCTGTGTATCATTAAACCACATTTTTGTACACAAGGTGGTTTTAAATGTTTAAAAAGTTGACTTTGGAGCTAATATAGCCCAATATTTAAAATAGTTTTAAAAATCTAATATAGTAAAATTATGTTTATAATATAACATGCATAATTAATTACTTTTTCTGAATTCCTGCTGACTTGAGATTTTGTTTTGTTTGTTTGTTCTTCTTGCTGTGTAGCCCAGGCTGTCCTGGAACAACTCACACTGATCCTCTTGCCTTAGGTTCCCAAATGCTGGGATTATAGGTGTGCACCACCATGACTGGTTTTTGATCTGAAATTTCTTGACTTAGATCTTTAGACCACTGAAGTGCAATGCAAATTAATGGTGATAATCCTGTCTCTAAAGCAAAGTAACCCCCTCAAGTTTTGTCTATTAAAAAGTTAGGAATTTTTTAGCTTGGTGTTAAGAGCAATTTAAAAATTATCTCTGTACTAATTACTAAGCTAGTTCATGATTTATGTAACTTCCTATTACCTAAGAAATCTTGTTTCCCAAAGTCCTGCTATGTAGAGATATTAATATTATTTTGCTACCTCACTACAGAATTTTTATATATTTGTCTTTCAGTTTAATTATGTGGAAATCTTTGTTTCTAAGTTATACAATCATGTAGCCTTCTTTTATTCTCTATCCCATTTTTTCATATTCCTACTCCTAACCCCTGTACTGATGTTCAGCCAAATAATCACTACGTATTTAAAGAAGCTACTCAGGAAGAATGGAAATACTTTAATTTCTCTCATATATGATGAAAAATTGCACAGTGATGTCTCCTTTTGCTTTACCTTTCAGTCTCAGAGGAGAAAATATTCCTATTTGCTTTTAACTTTCTGTGCTTTTGTCCTTCTACATCACACAATTATAGCCGTTATTTCTCTCCTTTCTTCCTTTCTCCTTCTCCTTCCTTGCTTTCTTTCTTTCTTCCTTTCTTCCTTTCTTTTTCTTTCATTCTGAAATGAGCCTATGGGAAATATTTTTATTTTTTATTTTTTTTAACTTTTTTCCTCCTCAGTACTGAAGTTGAACCCAAGGCCTCTTGTGTGATAGGCAAGTGCTCCATAACTGAGCTACACCCCCAGCCTCTTTTTTGAGACAGAGTCTCACTAAGTTGTGTGTGCTGCCTCTGGCCTTGAACTTGCAATCTTTCTGCCTCAGCCACCAGAGTGCTTGGGATTATAAGCATGCACTATGGTGCCTGACTTTCTAAATTTTTAAAGAACAAAGTTTTCACGCTAAAAAATAGACCTTATACAAATCCTATCTAAACAAGAAGAGTCAGAGCATTAGAAAATATCCTTAACCTTCACTGTTTTTATTCATTGCCAATTGAGTACAGATGGGCTGTGAGGAAAATCCAAATTGTGATTTTTTAATTAAAAAATTATTAGTATATATTATTTGTACAAAATAATGAGTTTCATCATGACATTTTTACGCATGTATACAATGTACCTTGATAACATTTACCCCTCTGCTCCCTCTTTTTTCTGCTTTTCCTCCCCTACTGGCCCCTTGTCTTCTACTTTCATGTCTTTTTTTTTGTTTGATTTGTTTTGTTTTAAGTCTAGATTCCACATATAAGAGAAAATGTGCACTATCTGTCTTTCTGTGTCTGCCTTATTTCACTTAATATAATGATCTTCAGTTCTTAAATACTTTTTCTCAGCTTATAAATTTGTCAAGTTTTCCCTATCCTTATATTCTTTACCTGTAATTTGGCTGGGTTTTCTTACATTTACTGTCTCATCTTGCAACTGCCTTTCAGTAGCAAGCTGTAGATACAGTGATCTGTAATTTTTCTACTTAATTATCACCTTGCTCCTTTATTCCTTTATATCTGGCTTCTACCCACAGCACCATAGTGAAATTGCTCTTCCAAAGGTCATCACTTCACTCTAAATAGCCATATCCAGCTTCCTATTCTCTGTGCCTATGATACAGCACAGGCAAGACACTGTGGGGCAGAGTGGAGACAATTTCTCAGAGGAAGTGTTACTTGAGAGAATTGTTATTGTTGTTGTTAGGTACCCTCGAGTTGGTATCCGACTCATAGGGACCCTCACAGGGTTTTCAATTGCTGACTGTTTCGGGATTGCCTTGGGAGTGGATTGTCAGGTCCTTCTCTCATTTTTGCGGTGCTGGGAATTGAACTCGGGACCTCAGAGACTGGAGCGCAGCACTCTACCAACTGAGCTAAATCCAAGCCCTCTTGAGAGAATTAGTGGGTAATAATAACAGGCTGACTAATACATAGGAACAGAGACTTGCAAACAACAACATCATTATTTGGAAATAGTGAGTATTGTTCAACCCTATGGCCTTTGGGATGTGATAGGGCTTGGTGTAATGGTAGGAACTGGGAAATAGTTTATGTTCAGGTTGTACATATTTGAAACTTGTTCCATCACCTCTGTATCTCTCCTTTACTTTTTCTTTCCTTAGGTTGATTTCCATTTTGAGACAACTGTCCTGAAAAATAGGCCTTCCATTGCACAATGTCATGGTATGTTCTGTCCAAGAAGATGCTATCTACTTCACATCTGCAACCACTATACTATACATATGCAACTTACAAAAGTCTTTTGGTCTTGATCTCTCTTCTGAGTTCCAAGTGTGAATTTTCATCTTTTGCTATGTTTTAGTTCAACTCAAAGTGGATATAATAAAAATCAAGCACAGTGCATTTAATTTTAAGACTCTTTGCTCCTTCTCCTTCTTTTTTTTTTTTTTTTTCTGGTTCTTGGTAGTTGAATCAGAGCTTCTTCCTCCCTCTACATAACACCAAACATCCAATCAGCTACTTTACTGAAATAATTGTTTTGTCTTCTAAACTCTTATTCTTATACTCACCTAGTTCACAATATAATATATTACTCAAACAATTATCTAAGTATTGTAATAGTTATTTCATTATTTCTAGCCGCCATATAAATGTATTTTTATGCCAGGATTAAAACATAGGTGAAATAAGTATGTTTTAATTTTTTAAATAAAAATATAGCCTAAATAAATTAATTTTCTTTCTAAAATTTTCAACGTTATTCTATTATTTGCAGAACAAAACTCATCCTACACATGGTTCAAACCAGAGGCTCTTTATTGTCTTGTTATGACCTATCTTTCTGGTCTTAAAGTCCCTTGCATGACCACTCTTAATCTATATTCTATCAGTTGAATGAGTTCAAATGCAACCTCTCACTCAAATTTTAGAATACTGTGTTAACCACAAATATTTCAATTATTTAATTATAATTGTATATAATTATATACAATTATAGATTATAATTGTATATCATGTGTTTGACTGTAAATTCTTTAAGGACAGAGATTTTACTATGTTTACCATCAACTATATCAAAGAAATTTGGGTACATAATGTTGTTCATATACTTACTGCTTATTACCTCTATCTTTAACTGCTTCATAATTTTAATAACAATGAGAGCCAGTTTCTTTGTAAGTCATATGAATTGATTATTTATTTAAATTTCTTTTCCCTTTTCCACCAAATAATAAATCTGACTTTGCACACAACCCCCCTCCACACACACACCATACACAAATGAATAAAACTACTGACCTTAATGACACCATAATCCAGCATAGGAGACTCTGAGGTAGAGAGGTAAATACAAAAAAAAAAACAAAACAACAACAAAAAAAAAACTATGAAATGAGTATGATGACAGAAGGAAGTCCAGAGTTTGACAGCCTATAGTAGAGTCAGTTAAATCAGATAGGTTATTTGGTAAAAAGGATTCTGGAAGGTTTTTCCAAGTAGATCATACTCCATAGCAGAGAAATAAATCAGCTTATTTGATGTACTATTAGAAAAGAATTGTTCTTCAGAGTACAGTTGTAGTTTCAGTGCCCAATATCCATCTCTAGTAGAGCCAACATAGATATTTTGTGGTATGGCATTACTCATCTTCATCAGATGAGTGTCAAGAGACTATGACATACTACTCTCACAATCTATTTAACATTATTAATCCATTATGGATTTTATCTTAAAATAATTTCTAATAATTTTGTGTTATATGTTGATGAATTAGACTGCATAAATTGATCAATTTATAGACAAATTAATAATTAATTTTGTTTGTAGTAAAAATGTATTTTAGATTTTAGAGTCAAAAAATTCAATTTGACTGATCTTTAGGTATTTTCAGTCTTGAAAATTAAAGATCACATGTTGTTGTTTCCAATGTAAATGTAACATTTCCAAGATCTTGTGAGTATTTATTCCAATCTTGCCATCTTACAAACTGGCTTCATTATTATTAGGACACACGTTGTAAATAATTAGAAACTGGATATTAAAAATGAGGAGAGTTAATCAGAAAAAATTTAAAACTGGACAAAGGGGTTACTGGCAAATAATTTAGAAAACATTATTTAATTCTAATACACTGGTAAATCATTCAGACATCTCTAAGTCCTAAAAGATAACTTGATGTCCTTAGCAGCAGTAAAAAATATTCCTTTTCTCAAAGCAAAGAGAAAAATTGTTGCTGTTGTTTTTAGGTGCCCTCAACTCCCTATGTATATACAGTGACCCTATGTACAAGAGGATGAAACATTACCCCAACACTGTGGTATGCACAGGATCATTTTGTTTGAAGACATTGTCGCAGTCACTGTGTTTCTTCTCATTTTCAGTTGTGCCACATCAGCAAAAGGAGGTCCCAAAGGCTTTACCTCATTCCCATCACTAAGGTCAACTCTATTTTGAGGAGGCAACTATTTCCTAGTCATCTTTTGAATGCCTTTTAGCCAGGGGTCTCATTTTCAGGCACTACATTTGACAGTGCTTCTCTGCTATTCATAGGGTTTTCAATGACTAATTGTTTTGGGAATGAGCTTCCAGGTCCTTCTCCCTAGTCTGTATTAGTCCAGAAATTCAGCTGAAACCTGTCCACCATGGGTGGCCCTGCTGGTATCTGAAATACTGGTGACATACCTTTCAGCATCACAGCAACATGCAAGTCCCCACAGCATGACTAGCTCACAGACACATGGGGGGAAAGAAGAAAATAGGAAGTTATAAATGGAAAAACACCTTGTGAAGTCTTACTGTTTGTGAAAGTTCATTCTAAATTATATTGCTATTGTGAGTCCAAAAGTTATCAGTTTCATTAATTTCTTATCATCAGTTTGCTAGTCATTTGAAGGTATATTGCTTGTGATAAGAAAACAGACCAAATGACTATTTGGACAGTGCTCAGCATTAGTTTTTTAAAAGAACGCATTGTCTTAAAGTCCCAGGAAGCATTGTTTTATTCTTTTTCTAAAAATGCTAAAAATATTTGCAAAAATACCTACCATAATTAGTGTTGTAAGGAATATAGACTCTGGAAAATAAATGTCAAATGCTAATGTCAATGCTAGAAGGAATGAAAAATACATGTATACTTTGATTATGCATGCCTTTATTTATCATTCCTTGATGACTACATCTATGTACCAGGCTCTGGGCTAAGTGATACCAAATATGGACCACAGAAACAGACTGTTCACATACAATTTCTATTAAGTTTGTTGTATTCTTTTGCTGAGTTATACAAAAGGTATTTAGCAATCTATGGGACTGATATTTGATAGAATTTTACCCAGGAAGAAAGTCAAAATGGGTCATTTGATAGTTGTTGTTAGGTGCCAAGTTGGTGTCCAACTCATAGAGATGTACAACAGGAAAAACCCTATTGTCAGTGCTTTTCTACTATTCATAGGGTTTTCAATGGCTTATTGTTTTTTGGGAGTGGGTTCCTGGATCCTTCTCCCAGGCCTACAGCACCTGGTGTTCCCAGGCAGTCTCTCATCCAAGTACTAAGGAAGCCTGACCCTGCTTAGCTTCTGATGGGATCGAATGTCACTATACTGGTCTTAATGCATGGATAGAGTTTGTGATGGCATTAAAAGGATTCCATTCAAAGAGAAATTATGAAGCCTGGTCCATAGTCATGGGAGACTAGCACCTGAGAGCAAGAATCCACAACCACTAGAGTATGGACCCAGACTGTCTGTATTTTCACCTCTATTTATGGCCACACCCTATTGCTCAAAAGTCCAGGTCCATGGAAAATTTTCTTCCATGAAATCGGTCACTTAGTGATTGCTGCCTCAGATGATTTTGATGTGACTAGTATGACTGGAACTTAGGATGCAACCAAAGTGAAAGGAGATGGGGATGAAGACATAGGGAAGGGGCAGGCAGAGATGTGGGCTTTGTGTCTTTTGTTATATAAGTTCTTATATAAAAAGCTATAGGAAGACATTAAATATTTTAAAACAGGGAAATGTCAGAGTAAGTTTAAAAACTATCACAAGAGTAAAAAGAATGAAAAAATAACAGTGGTGTGATTTAGACACATCAGTTCGGAAGCCAATATTGTAAAGACAAATAATGTACGAATAGATTATCAGAGTAATGATGATAATGCAAGATGAAGAATGTATGTAGGAAGAAAAATCTGCTGAACTTATGCAAAGGAAATGTGATCTGTAGGGGTGAGGGAGAGGGAGGAATTGGACTTGGATGTTTGGGACTTGTGTAAGAGTCATAGTAATGTTTTGCAATATAGGAGATTCAGAAGAAAAAATATTTTGGGTGAAGATGAGAGTTCAATTTTGAAGTGAAGTAGTTTCCAACATGCCTGTGGGGTACCAGGATTAGGTGTACAATGAACAAGAGAATACTAATAATCATAGCATGTTAGAATTATCTGAGCTGGAGAGAAATAGTTGGGCATCATCATTGTAAAGAAATAGTTAATCGAATGATGTAAATTAATTACAAAATAGAAACACATCAAGTGGCTTTACCTTGAAATTAGTAAATATCATTCTACTAGCCTGGAACAAGCATAAAAAGTAATAGCATCATTTGGTGTTTGTCGTTATTTTAATTTCAGCTCAGTATATGGCTGTGGAAGTGGAAAGTCTATTGTATTCTATCATGTTCCTTACAGATTAGCTCTCAGAAATAGTAAACTAAAATAATTTATACCTGCATCATTCTCTAAAAAATCATTTAAAGGAGCTATTCTTCTACCTTCATTTGATTCATAGTGGCTTATTCTCCAGGGTGGTAGCTCTGCAATAATGGAAAAAGCATCACACACTTCAAGTATTTAGTAGCTATTTCATTTGGAGCAAGTTTCTTCTGTGCATCCATTTTCTCATTTGTTAAATGAGAATTATCATATTTATCCTTTACGAATGTCGTGATGACTCAATGAAATTATATATATACACACACATGAATTTTCATATGAAATTATATATATACACACAGACACAGACAGACAGACAGAGACACACACATACACGCACATATATGTCAAGCTGAGTGACTCACTTTGAGATCCATGACATTCACATTTCTTTCCGGATATCAGTATTAACAATGAAGGAGAAGCTGCAGAAGTTTGAAAGAAATATACATTCTTCATAAAATTTAGAAGTTTGGTATTTCTAGCATTTTCAACAGATGCAATCTACATGAACTTTAGCCTCCCAAGTAATTTTAATTTTACCTTAATAAACTTACTTTTGTATTGAGAATTATAAAAAGAAGAATATTTAAAATACACAAACGATACAAGGGGGAAGTGAGATTAATCAAAATACTCATATAGCCTCATAATGTAAATTTTTAAAGGCTATAATTCTAAGTTGGTCTTATATAAAAGCTGTTAAAAACAATTGAGTATATATTGAAATTCATGATCCCAATGGATTTATATTCAAAATAAAATTATTTTACTGATGCCATTATGAAATATATAAAGCAGGTAAATGATCTTAGTAAATTAATGAAATATAATTGGTATAGAACTGAGTAGACTAACTTCATTGTTAACTCTTCCAAATATATTTATTATGTTTATAGATGATATATTATGCAATATATCCAGAAGGATCTTTGTACATGTGTTTTCACTAGATCCCAAATTTGTTACCCAAATAGTAGAATAACCAAGTGAATTCTTTCACATATATACTTTTTTCCTACCAAAATAACCACCAAATATTTATGCACCTAAACAAAAGCACTAGTCACTAATTCTAAAAATAAGTTTTAATTAGAAGAAATCTTTAGCTACTTTTATCCTTTCTGGAGTGTTACTAGAAAGGAAATTCTCAGATAACCTAAAGATTAATCCTCTACACTCAGATGCATTTATTTTGAATACCATTACTAGAGATCTGTTTGAATCATTTTCTTTATTCTGTCTTAAACAAATAGTACATTGAACTGGAGGCACACATTTATTATTGAATCACAGTGATCTTTGAACTTTGTTTATTGTGAAGTACTAAGTTTTAGCTGTAGGTAGAAATAAGGAGTGGAAATTAGAGACAAATGGCTATGTTGCCTGAAACTTGCAGCAAATGGCATAATTATTTTCTTCCTCCACTATTGATTTTAGTGTAATGGTGCAGAGCATGACCTTGGGAAACACAAAGGCTCTACTTTGAATCCTAGATCTTCTACTTCCATGATCTATATTGTTATTGTTAGGTTCTGTAGAGATGGATCTGACTCATAGTAACCCTATGTATAACAGATGAAACACTACCTGACACCGTGCCATGGCTGGCACTATTGTCAGTGCTTCTTTGCTGTTCCTAGGGTTTTCACTTCCTGATAGTTTTTGGGAGTAGGCTTCCAGGTCCTTCTTCCAAGCCTACAGCATGTGGTGTTCCCAGGTGGTCTCCCATCCAATTATTAATGAGGCCCGACTCTGCTTAGCTTCAAAGATTTAAGAGGATCCTGGGTTATGGTTGCAGGCATGATGGAGATAGTATATGAAAGACCATTTTGTCTATGCAAAATTTGGTTTTCTACTTGGCAAACTCATAGTAAGAATATTGATCTAAGAATAAACTTGTAACAATAAATGCAATGATCTGGGTAAATCACTCAAGCTCACTCCCTGGCATTTAGTAAGTGCTCTTCACTCCCAAAACAATTAGAAAGCAGCCATTGAAAACCCCTTGAGAGTCTCTATGAGTTGGACCTGATTTGAGGGCAACTAACAACAAAAATCAACAAATGGTAATAATGTTCTACAAACAAAAGATAGCTATAGCCATATGAAAATTAAGTAAAGACACATCAAAATAAACAAGGGTAGAAAATTACCTTTAAGTATTTGAAAGACTGTTGTCATCTTCTCCACAACTGATGTTCTTATTTTCTTCTGCCAGAGTATATATTGTTACCATTCCAATCTTCTAATAGTGATTTTCAACACTGCTGATCTTGATTTCTCTTTTGTGTCCCATTTTATACTTTTTTCTCTTCTAGTTTTTTATTTTTATGAAATTGCTTTTCTTAAGTGAAAAAGTGAATCTTACAAAGCTATTACCAGCTAAGAGAGACATTCTTATTTATCTTCAGCAAATTATCAAAATATTTGGTGGTGGTTGTTATTAGGTGCCGTCCAGTCGAGGCCGACTCATAGAGACCCTATGTACAGCAGATCGAAACACTTTTGGATTCTGTGCCAGGCACATGATCTTATTTATGTTTAAGCCCATTGTTGCAGGCACTGTGTCAATCCATCTGGTGGAGGGTTTTCATCTTTTGCATCTTCCTCTTTTATTGTTGACCCGACATTCTCGCAAACATGATGTCTTTCTCTAGGGATTGATCTCTCCTGACTACATGTCTGAAATATGTAAGACTCAGTCTGGCCATTCTTGCTTCCAAGAAGCACCCAGGTTGCACTTCTTCTAGGACAGATCTGTTGGTTCTTTTGGCAGTCCATGGTATATTCAATAGATGTCTCCAGCACCACAATTCAAAAGCATCAATTCTTTTTCTGTCTCTCTTGTTCAATGTCCAGCTTTCACAACCATATGATGCCACTGAAAATACCATGGCATGAGTCAGACACACCTCCGTCTTCAATGTGACATCTTTGTTTTCCAATACTCTAAAGAGATCTTTTGCCACAGCTTTTCCTAGAGCAATGCGTCTTTTGATTTCTTGACTGCTGCTTCCATGGGTGTTGATTATAGAGCCAAGCAAAGCAAAATCATGGACAACATCAATCTTTTCTCCATTTATTGTGAAGTTGTGTACTGACACAGTCATAAGGATTTTTGTTTTGTTGATGTTTAGTTCCAACCCATATTGAAGGCTATGATCTTTGATCTTCATCAGTAAATGTTTTAAATCCTCTTCACTTTCAGCAAGCAGGGTTATGTCATCTGCATAACATAGGTTGTTAATGAGTCTTCCTCCAATCCTGATCCTGTGTTCTTCCTCATAAAGTCCAGCTAATCAGATTATTTGCTCAGCGTATAAATTGAAGAGATAGCGTGAAAGTATACAGCCCTGGCGTACACCTTTCTCAACTTTAAACCAGGCAGTGTTTCCTTGTTTTCAGAGATGGCAGAGCGGCGCTCTACCAACTGGGCTAAATCCCATCCGCCAATAAACACTTAGCATTTATCTAATTTAAATTGAGAATTGGGAGACAACAGAAGCTAAGAAATGATTTTTCTCCTTTCTAGTAGAGTTTAAAATCTAATTATAGATTAAATATCCCTTAATTAATAATAGTTTGCAATATTAAGTTTTAACTAGACTCTACTTTTTAGTAAGAAAAAATATAACTTGGATGAAATTCCCATTATGTAACCCTGTGTTTGTTTTTTCCATATTGCACTGAAAGTTTTAATTTATATTCTAAAAAGAATTTTGCAACTCATTTATACTTCTATTGAAAGTAGGTATAAAAACATATCATGGTATATAAAATTGGTGGAAACATTACTTTTGAGGATAAATAATAGGTGACTGAAAATTTTAAAGTAACAAAGATGAATTTTAATTTCAACTGAGGCAACAGTGGTATGAATAAGTTGTTAAGGTACATGTATTTTTGAGAAGAGCCCACTTATTTTCTGAAGAAGGACAACCAAGCATATAAGCAAAAGGAGTTATGTAACTAATTTTGGGGCACTACCGTATACCATGGCAGAAGAATGAAGGTTTTTAATCAATTCACAGTTAATGTTTCTGGTCATTACTAATCCTCAGCTCTCTGTCTTAGGAATGCCTAGCACCAGAGATGTGCAGATGTCCTTTAGACTGCCTGGGTAATGTGTAATAAAACCTGGTTTCCTGGTCGCTACAATGGAGAAAGTGTGAATCTAGAGCACCATGTTTAAGACTAAATTAAATTTTTTAATCTAACAGGTATAAGAATCAGATAATTGCAATAAGTATCTTTTTTCAAATTTCAACAATTAAGTTAGCTAACATCAGTTTTTCAGATATATAATTTTTATACATGATATATAGACAATATTTATTTTAATACCAAATTCTTATACTCATTTCCTCAAAATGCTATTCTTTATAATACATTGGGTAAAATTGGATTGAAATAAATACTTATACAATATTGAAAGGAGTCAAGTCTTTCAAATGCAAATGTTACACATGATAGCATTTAATATTATCATACAATTAATTTATATTTTAGAATAATTTTGTTCCGTCTTACCTGCAACATATGCCACTTGGTTTTCTTTATTTTAAAAGATAATGGATAAAACAATGAAATTCTCCCTAAGTCCCAATTAAGTTTCTCAATATTCAATGATAGCATTGTAATAAGACAGTATTGTGCCAGATAATTCTGAGTATGCATTTGAAGAATATAATACTTTTCTAACTTTTTATAGCAGGCAAACATTTTAATTAAACACAGGTGCAAAATTTAGACAATACTCTGAAAGGGTTTAATTAAATAAAATATATGTAAAAGATATATGTATGTAATTATAAAAAGTGTAAATAATCATCTTCTTAGGACATAAAGTTTATATTGTCTCCTTTCAATAGTTTTTGAGATATTTCAGGGATGGCCATCCCACATAAGTAAATGCATCTTTAATTTTATTGGTAATATGAAACTAAACATATCTGAATATAATCTTTTTGTACATTAAATGGTTTGGTTTTAGTTGAACCAGGATTTCAAATAGGAAGTGTAAGTACCATTCTGTTGCTTAATTCTATTAGTTAAATATATTTCTGTTACTATCCCACAGAAATAATAATTTTGTTTCTATTTTTATTAAAATCATCAAGCTTTATTACTCTAATATTTACACAGTAAAGTATGAGATCCATTTATAGGCTTTTGCAGCTGGCCATATCTGAGGTTATCCAAATTTATTTAAAATTAGCATCTGTAAGCTGATCTGTATGTTCTCTCATCATCTCCTGTTTCCATTTCATGCATACACCTGACATTAGTGGTTACTTTTGCATGTGACGTAAGTGATAATTTCTATATTTCTATCCAATCCACTTTCAATTTAGAGATTTTTCTGGAAAATGTAACTGATTAATAATTTTCACTTAGCTAAACAATAAGATGGGCTGGGATTTAGCTCAGTTGGTAGAGCACTGTTCTGCAGTCTCTGAGGTCCTGAGTTCGATTCCCAGCACCACAAAATGGGAGAAGGACCTGGCAACCTACTCCCAAGGCAATCCTGAAAGTGTCAGCCATTGAAAACCCTATGAGGGTCGCTATGAGTCGGACTTGACTCCACAGCACCTAACAACAACAACAATAACAAACAATAAGATGTTTGTGTCTAAAATTTCTGTCTTTGTAAAGACATTATGATAGAATAACCATGGATGGTTCTTAGAGTGTATCAAATTTCCACACATGTTCTTTGGGGGTCAGCTTCACTGGGAAGTGTTCCTATGCACTTGCAATGTCAGCTGGCACTAGCAGAGATGACAAGAGTCACTAGTTCTAGGAACCACTTCAAACTGGGATTCTTGCTCTAAACTTCCTGATCCTGAAGGAAGTTTAATAATTTACAGAGCAACTTCAGTCACTAGTATTATCATGGTGGCATTTATGATGTTTTTGCAGAGCTTATTAAGCTATCCAAGCTTGATCTTCCTCTAGGACCAGAAAAAGTTATAAAATTAATGAAACATCCGTTTTTTCTCCTTATTTATAAAAGGAAATTGTTATTTATTTTAGAGAATTATGCTACACCCTAGTGTTTGTGTGCAGGAAATTGCCATGCTTACCAAGATTTTTATTTGAATATCCAAGATGATACACATTGAACAAATATCTGTTGCATTATGCTTAAAAGTGAATTCCTACATTACTTCCAATACTAAATTAAACTGTTTGTTATTTTCCTACCAGGTCATAAATGTATTTAGGCATATGACTATTGAAGAAAAATGACATTTTCAGATTACTTTCCTGTACAGAAGAGGAGAATTGCTGAGACACATAAGATATCTAATATAATTTTTTTGATTATTGGCTTGTCTGTCTTTGAAATGTATGTTTTTATCTAAGTGTTTTTTTACAGCAACTACTAGGTAGTAACAAACGGAGTCATTTCAGAAAAAGTGCCCTTGTGATGCATAAATAAAGTATATATGTATAAAAGTATATGTATAAAGTATATATATTTATATACTATAAATATATAATGAAGAAATAGTGTTTTTATATCTGGCAGTCTAATCAGCTTGTCCTTAGAAGCAAATAATGGAGATTTTAACCTTCCCTAGGAAAGGTTCTCGCCACAAAAATAACTAAGTGAGATAATGTATGTGTTAAATAGCTCAACTTAGACATTCCATAATGTATATATATTTCAAAATATTATGTACATCATAAATACATACAATTTTATCCAAGTAAAACATTAAAAATAAATATGCCTCAAAATATCATGTTGCACCTGATAAATGTATACAATTTTGTGTATGAATTCTAGATAAATTGATAAAAATATTTATAATCATGGTTTGTGATTAGCTATTAGATATTTTAAAGACATGGTTGTTATTGTTGTTAGGTGCGTCATGTCTAACTCATAGCGACCCTCATAGGGTTTTCAATGGCGGATTGTTTCAGGATTGCCTTGGGAGTGGGTTACCACGTCCTTCTGCCATAAAGACATGATTAGATGCCAAGTATTATATTGATTATTACACCTAGTTTGCTGTCTTTGATAGCTGGGCTGCAGCATATACAGTAGGTTGCACATATGTAAATGTGCAATACAGTATGTTGCACATATCTTAAATGATGTTATAAAATAAAAAACATAGTTCAATACAACTAACCAGGAGAATACATGGCTTATTAAATTCACTTTCCTTGATATGATAAGCAGTTAATAAAAAACATGATAAGCAGTCTCATTACATTGACTGGGTCTCAGTAAAACATAAGTCAACACTATTTATAATCCTCTCCTTCTAAGAATACAGCCTTGAGAGATAGGGACCAAAAGGGAGATACCACTAATCTGATTAATGGACAAAGAGCTTCTCTGTTTCTGGGGGGAAGAGAGGCATGCGGAAGAGGTGGAAGATCAGGTGAGGATACCTGTGAAAGGTTTGAGTCATGATCATAAACATGGCTTGGTGCATGCAGCTAGCAAGCCTCCCATGCAATGAACAGTTGACAACTCAATACTCAACCTTTCACCTCAGGTTCTCGTTAAGACAAGACTGAGACCTGGGAGTCTTGGTCCAGGAGCCATCAATACCCCAGTAGTCACTGGCTATGTATACATCCAACTGTGCATTTCACTAGGGTCAGGGATGCACAGTTTTATATAATCAAAAGACTAGTTTCCTGTCTTTTGGGTTCATGTAAAAATGTGCCTAATTTAGAAGAAATATGCTGAAGTACCATGGGGAACTGTAATACGCCCTACATGTAGTATTTTGAAGATATCCCATGAACTACTTTGTAGCACCAGGTTAAATCTGACCTCTGTCTGTGTATTTTATATATTGTTGACTGAAATTGGAAGATAAAAATAGTTTTGGCACAGAACTGACATTTCATTTTGTTTGAGTCTCAGCTCCACTCTATTACAGAATACCACACGCCAGAAAGCAACTAGCTTAGATTGGTATGTGTGCTGGTGCCAAGAAAGCTAATCAAAATCTAGCTTATGGGGCTTTTGAACAAGGAAATGGATGTTAACTACCTGGTTGTACATTTGGACCCCTTTGGAGGCATTTGAGTTTTGCTTGGTAACCTGAGAGGTAGTCAGGAGGGGATAGAACAGCTGTGACCACTCTATCTGTAAGTGGCCTAAATCACTTACTTGCCTTGTTACCTTCTGGACTTGAATATTCCTCTTTCACCTCATGAATGCATCCCTAAACTGCCCATGGACTATTTGGTGAAGGATTATTTCTAGGTTTAGAAATGAAACTCTTGATGATTTCTACACTCAAATTCAGTGCATATTTATTGAATGTCTGCTGTGTATCAGATAAAATATGGATTACATTCATTGAAATACAAAATAAAACAGTAGTTTAGAGCAATTCTGAAGGCTGAAGCTAGATCTTTTTTATATATCTGTACATTTTCTTTTTTGTGTATATTAATTGTACAGAGTTTTATTATGACATTTCCCTGATGTGTATATACTATGATCACATTCAGCTCTATATTACTCAGAACCTGCAGGTTTGAATCGCACTCCTGCTGTTTTCTAGTGGTGACTGCAGACATCTAACTTCTCTGTGCTTGGTAACTTCATATGTAAAATGGGATCTTGGTAGGAGTTAGCACAGAAATATTAAATGAATGAAGCAAACATGTATATATACTTAGATCAATACTGTTGCTATTGTTAGGTTCCGTTAAGTCAGGTCCAACTCATAGTGACCCTAAATAGAACAGAGCAAAACATTACTGAACACTGTGCCATGCACACAGTGTTTTCTGTTTGAGCCCATTGTTTCAGCCACTGTGTTTCTACTCATTTTGAGCTGTGCCATATCAACCCTAGGAGATTCTAGGGGTTTTACTCCATTCCCATCATTAGTGTCAACTCTACTTTGAGGAGACAACTCTTCCTCAGTGGTTTCTTTAATGCCTTCCAGCCTGTGGGGTTCATTTTCCAGCACTAAGTGTTTCTCTGATATCTATGGTTTTTTCCATGGTTAATTGTCTGGGGAGTGGGCTTCTGGGACCTTATCCCTAGCCTGTCTTCATCTGGAAGCTCAGAAGACACCTATCCACCATGGGTGGCCCTGCTGGTGTCAAAAATACTGGTGGCATAGCTTTCAGTATCACAGCAGCATGCAAGACTGCACAGCACAACAAGCTGACAGACACGTGGAGACCAGTACTAAGCATACAAAAAGCACATAGTATATGTCTGATTCATTCTCTCTCTCTCTCTCTCTCTCTCTCTCTCTCTCTCTCTCTCTCCAACTCCATTAGCTATTATAATATCCCTATTATACAGACAGTATTATTCTTCTTTCACTGATAGGAGAACTAAGAGAGAGATTAATTGGATATTCTTATGGTCAAAAAGTTATGGAGGAACAGTTAATATTCAAAACAAAGGTTTATTTTTTGATTCATTTTCTTTTAATAATATCACAATAAGCTTAATACATTTTCATCTCACATCAGGAATATTGCCTCAAAGTTTCCTGCCAATAGCTCCATTATATGCCCTTGTTTGCTTTTTTTCTCCTCTGTGATGGTTATCATTTCGTCCCTCTAAGCATTTAAAAAACTTTACTTGATATCTCTCTTCCAGAAATATTCTCCTGGCTTCCAGGACTCTGCACATTTTGGTTCCTTTCCAACTTCATTATTGTTCTTTCTTGGTTATCTTTAGGGATATTCTTGAATTTCATCCTTACATTTAAAAATATTTGTTTGTTTGTTTATCTATTTATTTAGCAGTACCAGGGGATTGAATGTAGAGCTTCCCACAAGCTAGGCTAGTGCTCTACCACTGAAATGTACCCCCAGTCCCTTTTTATACATTTTATTGTGAGACAAGGTCTCAATTTCTCAGGCTGCCTCTGGCTTTGAATTTGTGATCCTCCTGCTTCAGCCTTCAGACTCTCAGGGATTACAAGGATGTGCCACAGCATTTGCTTCTCTTTCTTCTCTCTCTCCGCGGTAGTGGAGAGTTGAACCTGGGGCCTCACAGACTATTTTTTACTTGGTATCTTGAAACAGGGTCTCATTAAATTACAAAGGCTACCTCTGGTCTCAAACCTGTGATCCTCCTGCCTCCACCTCCAGAGTCACTGGGATTAAAGTTGTGTACCACCATACCTGGTTGGGATTTAGCTCAGTTGGTAGAGCACCGCTCTACAGTCTCTGAGGTCCCGAGTTAGATTCCCAGTGCTGCAAAAATGGGAGAAGGATGTGGCAACCCACTCCCAAGGTAATCCCAAAACAAACTGCCATTGAAAACCCTATGAGGGTAGCTATGAGTTGGATACGACTGGACGGCACCTAGCAACAACAATAACCACCAAGCCCAGCCAGCACCTGACTTTTAATATTTCTTTTTTTCTTTTCTACTTTTTTTTCTTATTGGTGCTGGAGATCAAACACCATGCCTTGTGCATGGTAGGGAAGCACACTACCACTGAGTTATAGCTACCACTCATCCTTACATTTTAGAAAGCCCCACGGTTCAGCCATTAGATGTCTTCATGTCTTTTTCTATACTCTTTTTTTCTGGTGCTTTTACCTCATCCTCATAACTTTAAATATTTTCTATAATAGGATGGCTCTAAAATTTATCTTAGTTCTGTCTCTCCTATCATGATACTTGAAACTGAAATTCTGATTTTATTAGTGACCAAGCTGGTTTTTTTCATACTTTCCTAATTTAACAAATGGCTACTCTATCTTCCCAGTTGCAAAGGCCAAAAAAATTGGAATTTATTAGTAAATTTTCTCTTTCTTTATGCCCCATGTGATCTGTCAGTCAATATGTCAGCTCTACCTTCAAATTGATTCCAGAATCTGGCCACTCTTGCCACCTCTGCCTCTACTTTCCTGGTCCAAGCCACCTTCATCTTTCACCTACATTATCACAGTTTCCTCCCACTAGGCCTCCTGCATCTGTTCATGCTCCCATTCCTTTTCTTCTGAACACAACATTTAAAGTGACTCCTCTAAAGTATGACTATAATCACAACACTTTACTGGAAAAAGCCCAAGCCCTTATAATTGACACCCTACCTGACCCCACTTCCTTCCTGATCTCTCTGCCCTTAGCTCCTATTATTTTCTCTCTTACTTTCTCAGACTCTATGAAATCCTTGATCTTTCTTGGAGACACCAGGCATGCTCTTGCCTCTGGCCATTTACACTGTGCTGTACCATCTACCAGGAGTTCTCTTTCTTTAGATATCTTTGGAACTTCCTCCCAGTTCTCCTCTTCCATGATTGTTACCTTTTCAATGACATCTTCTCTGACCACTCCATTAAAATTGCTACTCAACACTTAGGGCTCCTATTTTTCTTCTGTGCTTTATTTTTCTCCATAACAATTACCTCTCTCTCTCTTTCTCTCTCTCTCTCTCTCTCTCTCTCCATATATATATATGGAGATATATATATATCCTCCTCTGATAGAATATAAATTCTTAAAGATTAGGGGGTTTGTTTGCTTCTGCTTCCTCAGGGTCTACAATAGTGTCTGGCAGAAATAAGGTACCCAATAAATATTGTGGAAAGGTTAAATTAATGTATTCAGTGAAAATTTACTGAGCACTGAATATATAGCAACAGCCTAGGTGCTAATTAGGATAAAGAAGAAATAAAAATAATCCATGTCTTTATGAAAATTAAAATAGGGTATAGGAAATGAAATGCAAATATTGGCAATATTAGGTAGACCATGATAAGTGGAAATAAGGTATTGTAATATTAAGAATAAATGAGGTAGGATTGTTTGAGAAATTGACATTTTAAAATGGACCCTAAGTGTGTGATAGGATTTTAAAAGGAGAGATGAGATGGAGATTGAAAGATTTATAGGTAGAAGGCAGAATATCAGCAACTCTGTATAGAAATGGGAACATATAGCTTATATATAGAAATTAGACTGCATTGAAGTTTGAGAAGAGTATGCAATATATGCATACGAGTAGAGGGTGTCAGTTGTGTATAATGGATGCTTCTTCCTGACAAATGGAGGCTTCCTGCACCTGTTCCTTGAGCAGGGGAAACCACATTGTTTCTGCATTACTTGCTGACTTTCCTAACCTCCCCTTTGTCCATAGCCAATCAAATCAGTGAGAAAAATCCTGTGAATAAGCTGCTGTGTAAAGCCCTGTTCTCCCTAACAGAAGTAATTACTCAGGTGAGCAGGATATTGCCTCCTGGGAAACTGAACAATAAAATAGACAGACTATGCAGCAAGGGCAACGGGAGTATAACAGAAAGTTCAGGAAGCAGAGATAAGCCAAAGAGGAGTGTTAGTAAGAAGTTATAGATATTTGCAGGTGCAAAGAAACTCTAATTAAGCAAATGTTTTATGAATGCTTGAGAAGACACTGATGGAGATGAGAAAATAATATACTGGGTAAAGTGTAGCCTGCTGGTAGAGAAATTAGTCAAAAAACACACTTAGAGAAGCTAGGACTTGATGAATTCCTAAGCCATGGTAATGAGGTGTATTGAAGTCAGGAAGATGTGCAAACTTGACTCTGACCATAGTTAGAGCAATAAGATGAGCACCATATAGATCCTACACGATGTAGACCTTCTCTTCTTTGATTCCTGCTAGGGTCTTTCTGCTTTACTGCCTTGTGTTACTATGCCCTATTCTCCCATTATTTAAGATTGCCTGAGTTAGTTGCTTATTCTTGCAACTTGACAATATTGGTACAAAACATTTGCCTTCTTGTTATTAGGTTCCTCTTCTGAACTATGATGTACCAGATGAAGTGGAGTTGCTGGATAGTTTTCATGGTTCTATACTACAGTGAAAAAATATTCTACAATTTTTCTGTTGGATGATTATTCTCATGCTATCCATATAGAATACTATCATCACAAAGTCACCTATTGTTTTGTTTTGACAGCTGGGGACAGAAAAAAAAAACCTAGTTTAGTGAAAGCTTATGCAAGTAGCTTTTTTTCTCCTTTCATTTCATTTGGTGTCTTTGTTTGATGCTGTATGTCTTAACCATGAAAGATGCTACCATCCTAAAAAAAAAATGGGAATTTAATTGCTGTCATCAAACATGCTGCCTAATAAATTGCTTATTCTGGCAGAGAAAATTAGAAGTAGCTTTAGTATGGGCAAAGACATTTTTAATATGACATATTTTATATGATGTAGATATATATAAGTGTGTTTCTTCATATCATATACTATCTGTCATTGAGTATTGACATGATGACTGCTGTTGATGTTATTATATGCATAAGTAAAATAACAAATGGATCTTGTTCCTGTATGTACTGTTTTCCAATTTCTCTTTAAAGAAAAAATTTAAAATATTGCAATATTTTGACATGATTTTGTATTAATAAGGTAGAGAAATATTTTAATTCTACTTCATTTGTAATGCTTACCTTTGCTTTTCTTGACCTAATGATGCCAACCAGTTCTTACAAACAATATCAAAATTAATAAAAATTTTCCACTCAGCTATTGTTCCCATTTATGCAAACATACTTCGAACTATTTTCTGCATTAGTAGAACTTGTTTATTTTTCTGAAGAGGATTTTTCAGGAAGACAACTCATCTTTCTTAAGTTTTCAAATGAAAATGGTCAAATTTAATGTAATTACACCGAATTTATAATTTTCTTTTCCTAAGGAGACTAAGAAAGTTGGCTGCTTTGTTCTACATCAGGAAATATTTCTTTAGTATTCAGAGACAATAGAAAGACTAACACTTCTAAAAGGCTATGAGAAATTCATATGGAAACTACCTAAGGGACAAAATATAGCACAAAATCAAAAAAGAGAAGAAATAGTTTTCCTTTGTCAATTATTCAGTCTTAAACTGATTAAACTGATTGCTTGTTGTTGTTGTTAGGTGCCATCAAGTCAAGTCATAGTGACCCTCACAGAGTTTTAAATGGCTGATGGTGTCAGGATTGCTTCGGAAGTGGATTGCCGTCTCCTCCCATTTTTGCAGTGCTGAGGATCAAACCTGGGTCCTCAGAGTCTAGTTCAGAGCAGCACGCTACTAACAGAGCTAAACCCCAGGTGCTTCTACATTACAGCATTGTTTCAGTTTTTATATCCTTAAAAATTATAATATAATCAGCCTAACCAACCAAAGTTATATCAATGTAACCTAGGTGACACACCAGAAAAGAGAAGGACTTAACATTGTGGATTAGTACAGCAAGACTATCTCAATTGTTTAATGCAGTGTTTATTTACAAATATACATATACATACGTTTACATATACATCTATGTCAAAAGTTGCAAACATGCAAGCTTATGCTAACAACTCCTTAGTTACATAACGAAATTCCAGTAGCTTGGGATATTGCTACATGAAAGAAGATTCTAGTCAGTAAGCTAGCTTTTCTCATTTTTTTTTAACCTTTGAGTACCTTTGTCATTTTAAAAGCAAAGAAGACAAGCCTCCCAATTACTTACTTCTCAGCCATATAAATAATTGGTAAAATTTGTAATATCTCACTAATCCTCAAACATGATTATCACCTATAAAACTGAGATTTTTCCAAAATAATCAACATTAATAAATTAGTAAGTTAGAAATTTTTGCTGGATTTTGAAAATTACTTGTTGAATCTAGGATTATGTATTATTTAACCACCAAAGTTTTTTAAAAATTAATTTTAAGATATCTGAAATTTGTAGTTCTATTTTTAAATTTTTGCTGTTTGTTGTTGTTAGGTGCAATCAAGTGAGGTCTGACTCATAGCAACCCTGTGTGCAACTGAATGAAACACTCCCCAACACTGTGCCACACACAAGATCTTTTTTATGTTTAAGTCCATTGTTATAGTCACTATGTCAATCTATCTAGTTAAGGGTCTTCCTTTTTTTTTTTCTGTTAATGTCCCACTCCCCCAAATATGATGTCGTTCTCCAGGGATTGTTCCCTCCTGATAACATGTCCAAGATAAGTCAGACACAGCCTAACCATCCTAGCTTCCAAGGAACACTCTGGTTGTTCTTCTTCTAGGATGAATCTGTTGGTTCTTTTGGCAGTCCATGGTATACCCAGTATTTGTCTTCAGCACTATAATCCGAAAGCATCAATTCTTCTCCTGTCTCCCTTATTCAACGTCCAGCTTTCACAACCATATGATGCAACTGAATATACCATGGCAAGAGTCAGGCACACCTTCATCTTTAGTATGACATCTTTGCTTTTCAGCACTTTAAAGAGATCTTTTGCCATAGCTTTTCCCTATACAATTCATCTTTGGATTTCTTAACTTCAGTTGGTTTTAACTGTAGAACCAAGTAAAATCAAAATCTCTAATTTTTGAGGAAATTCCATATTGTTTTCCCACCAATGGTATGCAAGGGTTCCCTTTTATCCACATCCTCATAATCACTTTTTATCTTTAATCTTTTTTACAACAGCCATTGTATATATGAACGTGATAGTATGTACATCAGATTGTAAGAATGTGGATCTACTGGTCCATTATGATAAAATAAATTCATGTATTTATTTATTTATTTATTTATTTATTTATTTATTTAATCACTCATTTAACAAACAGGGTCTACAGTGTCCCGGATACTATGTTACTATATGCTGATGAGTGAGTTATATAACCCAGTCTCAATTAATTCATTAACTAAAGGGAGAACAATAAAAATGAAAAGTAAGAATGATGTAATAAGGTAAATATTATAGAGGGCATTCATAAGATTGTCTCTACCTGCATTAAGTATGTGTAGATGGTGTGTGATGTTCAGGACCTTGTCCTGCAGATCCATTTACATGATGGATTAAGTTAACATAAAATTTTTCCTCCTGGAAACATAAATATAATTGATGTCTTTCATACAGGAAGAGAAAGTCTATTTTAAAGTTACTATTTTAAAAATACAAAATAAGTGTAGAATAAAAAGATCTTAAAGCCGAAATAGTAACATTGCAAGTTCCTGTAATAATGTACTGCTGAGCTCTAAGGCTGGGGCCTGGGTGACTAGTCCTGAAGCTGAATACATGGGCTTTCATTCTCACTCAGAGGTAGGAAATTGGAGTGTTATCGTTTGGATATGGAATGTCCCCCAGAGGCTCAGGTGTTGAATGCTGGTTTCCCAGGGCAGCAGTGTTCAGAAGTGGGGCCATTGGGAGGTAACTGGACCATGAAGGGTCTAACTAGATTAATCCACTGATGAGTTCATAGCTGAATGGTCTATTCAGAGTGGGTCCTAGTTAGAGGATGTGAGTTACCACAGACATGGCGTCAAAGGATGTATATTCTCCTTGGCTCCTTCCTCTCTCCTTCCTCTTTCTGCTTTCTGTCTTCCATGAGGTGAGCAGCTTCCTCTGCCATACATTCCCACCACCATGTCATCTTGCCTCACTTTAGGCCTAAGGCAATAGAACCAGATGACCTTGGACTGGACTCCCTGAAACAATGAGCAAAAATAAACCTTTCTCACAGACACTTCATCACAGTGATGAAAAGCTAACACTAGTAGGTCAGGGCAGGGCATGAATTTGAAACTGAGACCCCTGCATAAAGCCAGGTTCTGGAAGGGCTGAGTTTTCCATGGAATGGAGACTGAAAGTTCTACCTAGAGGAGAACAGAAAGAAGGGCTGAATGGAAAAAAATAGTATCTTTAAGAAATCAAAATTCAAAGCTTGTTTCCATTCAGGATATGAAATACTAATTTTACTCTGTTCATGGTACAGGAAACTTTGAATAGACATTGTAAAATAAACATTGATTTTAGTCCATGAAACTCCTTGGACATCTGGCAATATCAAATGCAAATGAAAAACTTCCGTGAAAGAATGCTTCCAACCCAGTTGTACACGGAGTTCATGGGAAAAATGTCCCCACTCAGGATGCATCCAGGTCTTGTTACCAAAGTTATGCACAATGAGCAAGAGTTAGAAATAACAAGTAGTAAAGTCAGCAACAATCCCTGTGACCTCCATAACACAATCTGAAAAAAGACCATAAAATATGAATATTAGCTCAGTGGTGACAGGAATTTTTCTCTCTGTATTACTCAGTGTTGAGGATAATTCTAGAACTTATTGAATGAACTAATATGTTATTAAAACAAAGAGATTCAAAGGAATATATTCTTTTCAAAAAAAGATAAACCAAAATGAACAAAGTTGAAAAAGAACTAAACTTCTAAAAATGAAACTTATAGTTACTAAAATTTAGAAACATTAGTGATGAGTTAAAAGGACCCATTTAGACAATACCTTGCCCAAGGAAAGATCTGGGGACAATTTCCCAGAAGTGGCACAAGTGAAAAAGAGAAATTACAGGAGGATAATTTATAGATACAGAGAATAGGATGATTATCTATCTATCTATCTATCTATCTATCTATCTATCTTTCCAACTATTTACCCATGTATACATCTCCAGTAGGATTTCCAGAAGTAGGATAGGAGAGAGGTAATATTTAGAGAGCTAATAACTGAGAACTTTCCTTTTTTTTCTTTTTTTTGTGGTACCCAGGGCCTCATACATACTCTGCAAGTGCTCTACCACTGTACTACACCCACAGCTCATTTTGATTTTTATTACGAGTCAAGGTCTTGCTGAGTTATGCAAGCTACCTCTGGCCTCAAACTTGCAATCCTCCTGCCTCCACTCCCTAAATCACTGGGATTATAGACGTAAGCCACTGCACCAGGCTCAAACTTTCCAAAATTAATGAAATATTTGAATATTCATACTCAGAAACCACAATTAATTCTGAATAGATTGTGTAAAAATAAGTCCATTTATAGACTTTATGAACAGATTAAGTGTTAATTACCTGGAAAACCAACAGAGTTTTTAAATCAACCTTGGAGGTTAGAGAGCAATAGATTTGGTAACTTCAAAGTACTGAGAAGAAATAACTGTCAAAGTAGAATTCTAAATTAGTGTGGATAAATTGATGCTGAAAATTGAGGGTGAAATAAACATATTTTTTAGGCACAGGAATGAGGAGGTTTCTGTCCATTCTGTGAACTGTCATATTAAATATTATACATCAGCCAGACAAGTGGTGACACATGCCTATAATCCCAGCAATTTGCTAGGGTAAGGCAGTAGGATCACAAGTCAAGGCTAGAGGCAGCCTGAGCAATTTAGCAAGATCCAGTCTCAAAATAAAAAATAAAAAAGAGGTTGAGGGTGTGGCTCAGTGGTAGAGCACTTGCCTAGCATTCATGAGGCCGTGGGTTCAACCCCCTAGTACTGCAAAGAAAGAAAAAAAAAAAGTACTTCAGGAAGACAAAATTACAACCAGTTGAGAAAACGTGAGTAACAGTAGAAAAAGGGTAGGTAAACAAATAGGCAAAAAGACATAATTGGTGGCTTTAAAAATAACTTTGGGGCAGCTAAAATGAGGATGGAAATAAAATATAAGACAGAGAATATCATTTGGGGAAGATCTATATACCAGCATTTTCAGGTTATTATGTTAGTAAAGAAAGAAGAAATTTCCATTAATTTTTAGACTTGTCAGACTAAAATATGAATACAACTTAAAATATAAAAGTTACCAGAATAGAAACAGATGTAACTTTGAGGCTAAATTATAGAAATTGAGGGAATTAAAAAATCGAGCAGGCCAAGAATAAGAAAAAAAAATATGTATATAAGAAGGCAGAGGTAGGCGGAGGCGGGAGCATCGCAAGTTCGAGACCAAAGGCAGTCTGCATAACTTAGAGAGACTCTGTCTCAAAAAAAAAAAAAAAAAAAAAAAAAAAAAAAAAAAAAAAAAAAAAAAAAAAAAAAAAAAA
>VMDO01008315.1:0-21852 GCA_007922755.1 Pedetes capensis | reverse complement strand
CTCGAGGCCCTGGGTTCAACCCCCAGTACCATAAAAAAAAATAAATAAAAATAAAAATAAAAATAAGTATGGGTTAAAATCAAACATCCAAATCTGAGCAAAGAAAGATGTACACGTAAAAGCCTAAAGCCAGGGAGAACAGTCACATTTGATAAGGGCATAACTTTCAAACATTCTGTACAGGAGCCAGGTTGAGGTGTGCAAGGAGCAAAAGGATTAGGGTATAATACAGGGTGATGCTAGCAAAGTCATCAAGCATTGTAAAGATGTTCATACTTAGTATCAGAAGCTGCAAGAATGTTTCAGGGTAAGTGGAGTGACCGGATGTGTGTGTATTGAAAAGTCATTTTGGCTACGGTGGACAATACATAGGAAAGATAGATTGACGTTAAGAATATAAGTTATCTAAGAGAAACACAAAAATGGCTTGGTGGAAAGTGGTGACAGAGTGGGAACAAAAGGTAGATGAGCATATATAATTTGGAAAATGATTTGGAAGGAAAATAAAAGATGGAATGTAGGTTTTTGGCTTAGACAGGAGTGAGAAAGGGCTTCAACTCACTAAGACACTGAACTGATGATTAGAAAGAGTTTTGTTGTTGTTAGGTGCCATGAAGTCATTTCTGACTCATAGCCACCCTCATAGGGTTTTCAATGGCTGGTTGTTTCGGGATTGCCTCTGGAGTGGATGGCCATGTCCTTCTCCCAGGTGTTTTAATTGCTATTAAATTGTTGAAGCTTGAAAAAGGCTATTCTGAGATCATTTCCACCGCAGAAATCAACAAAATATTGATTCTACTGCTTTTTGTTCCCTCTTCCTGTTTGTTGACTAGGATTTGAACATTGAGACTAGTTATTGACATCCAAATAGAGATGTTTGGTAGGTAATATGTTAAATGTGTCTACAGCTGACCATAAAAGTAGTTTGGAGATAAGAGACTTGAGACTCACCTAATATAAATTTAACTGAGTTATTTATTTGTTTATTTATTCATTCATTCTTGTGGCACTGGCAACTACTAGGCAAGTACTCTACCACTGAGCCACACCGAATGCCTGAATTATTAATTTATTAATTCACCCTGTTATTGAATTTTGGGAAATATGGAAATTCCTAATAATCTGGATAAAACAACTTTCTTTCTTTCTTTCTTTCTTTCTTTCTATCTTTCATTCTTGTGTGTGTGCCTTGGGCACGCTAGGCAAGGGCTCTACCACAGAGCTGGACCCCAAACCCTTTCTTATTTTTTATTTTGAGACAGTCTCACAAAGTTGTCCAGGCTGCTTCTGGCCTCAAGTTTTAATCTTCCTGCTTGAGCCTCCCAAATTGCTGGGATTTTTGGGAATGCGTCACAGTGCCTGGCTTCAATTATTTATTTATATTTTTATTTATTGTTATTGTTATTGTTATTGTTGTTATTATTATTATTATTATTATTATTATTGGCGGTACTGGGGATTGAGTCCAGGGCCTCATATTTGCATGCTTTACAAGTGCTGTACCACTGAACTGCACCCCAACCACCCACTCTTTTCTTTTTACTTTTTGAGACAGAATCTTGCTAAATTATGCAGACTGCCTCTAGTCTTGAACTTTCAATCCTCCTGCCTCTGCCTCCTGAGTTGCTGGGATACAGCCGTGTGCCACCAAGCCCGGATAGCTCAATATTCTTAAATATGTCAAAATGTACACTAAATTTTGCCTTTGCTTTATATTATATATTGTATATACAACTAAATATATTTTTGTATATAAAATGTACTTAGCATACATATGCAAATAATTCTGAATTTTTAACATAATGTATTTGAAGAAAGTCTGGTTCATTTTTCCTCAATTCATTCTCTTGTTGCTTGCTTATCATGCCATTTAATTTTGTGATAGATCGTGCCAATTATTAGCTTGTAGTGTCTCAGCTCCAAATCCACCCTTTTTCTCTGCTTGGTGATCCTGACACTGAATCTTTTCAATATTTCTTCTTTCTCAGATGAAGACGTTAGGTTTTGTTTGTCAGAAGAGGGCGCTGTAGAGCAATGTAAGGTCCAACAGAGGAAGCTGCTCTTCTTCCAATGACTCTTCCATTTAACATGAGTGTGGGGACCATGAGGATATTGCCTTTTAGTTTCTTCACGTGACCTCTGGAGAATTTCTCCATCACCCCAATAGTTGTGCTCTGACTCCATCTCACGGCACCTAGAAGGAAGTTACCATGCACCAGCTTAGGCCCCCTGTGCTTCAGGGCACACTGTAAGAAATCCAGATGTTAACCTCTAGTATATGCCATCTGACTCCAGATACCCCGGCACAAATTTTGGCCATCCATTGGGCACCATAAAACCTTTCCTAACAAGATCTTAATATTAGCATTATGGCAGAGAGAAGGGAGAAATTACTATATGGGCCCTTCTTTGGAATTTCTGCCTTAGGAGTTGAGATAGAATTTTCTCCTTAAAATTACTATTCCCATATTTTCTCCCTTTTAGACATTTACAATCTTTTATCAGTTAATACTTTTTTATATTAAAATTTCCTGTTCAAATTATTGGTGTGTTTTCTGTCTTCTCACTGTACCCTGATGGATACATGAAGCATATATGTGGTTTATTGGAAGGCAGAAACAACCTTAAACAGAGAAATAAAACCCTTTTCTTTACTCTAAAGGCATAATGAAAGAAAGAAGATGGTTTCTGACATCTGTTGAAACTGTTCTATATAGACATTTTGTGTGGACTTACATTTTAAAATTAATGCATTTTCAGAATTTTGTAGAGTTCCATGTCTGATTTTGGGGATGCACCATTGATTTCAGAAGCAACTTTTGATCTTTTTGTTCTAGTTAAATGTCTTTTAAATTTTTTACACGTTGTCAGGTGCTGTTGAGTTGGGTCCAACTCATAGCGACCCTATTGTACAATAAAAGGAGACACTATATCTGACAGTGCTTCTCTTCTATCCATAGTGTTTTCGATGGCTGGTTGCTTTGAGAGTGGGCTGCCAGGTCCATCTCCCATTTTCCACATAAGTCTACACAAAATGCATTTTTATTTCTATGGCTTAAATTTATGCTAATCACCATTAAGTATTTCTCTCCTTACATTTTCAATTCTTGCCAACCCTGGTAGTCTGGCTCATATTGATTCTTTTTAGGCTAAATACCTCTGTCCCTGTTCAGAATATTGGCTACTGTTTTTAATCTCTATTTAACAATTCCTATTTCAAGATCCATCTCAAATTTAACTTGAAGTTTTTCTAATGTCTACAACTAAATATTAAATCTCTCTTTTTTGAACCTCTGTGGATTTTATACTTCCTTTAGGGAGAAATTATATTTTCTCTCTTTTTCTTCTTTCAAGGCTATTCTTTATTTTCCTGAGGTACCTAATAGATACATGTTAAAAATATATGTAGATTATAGTACTAGTCATTGTTAAATTTATTGTTAACAGTGAAGCTGGACAAGGTGGCACACACCTGTAATCCCAGTCACTCTGGAGGTGGAGGCAGGAGGATCTCAGGTTGGAGGCCAGAGGCAGCCTAGGTAACTTAGGGAAACCTGTCTCAAGAAAAAACAAACAAACAAACAAACAAACCAAAAAAAAAACAATAAAAAGAGGCTGGGAGCTCAGCTCCTTGGTAGAGTACATGCAAAATATATGCGTGAGGCCCTAGGTTCAGCCCTTAGTACTACAAAAATAGAACAAAATAAAAACCAGTAAAACATGGAGGGGGGAGGATGACTCTGAAACAAATGTAGATAACATCGTCTTAAGCATTAAGTTTAGTTAGGAAGGGATCCTGGGAAGCAAATGAAAAGAGAAAGACAATGAGCTTTGTATTTATTTCATATCTTTAGAGACAGATTTGGGACCTACAGAAAGAAGACATCTGTGTGAAGTGGATATTATTGTTGTTGTTAGATGCTGTCAAGTCCTGTCCAACTCATATTGACTTTAGGTACAACAGGTGAAACACTATTGTCAGTGCTTCTCTGCTATTCATAGAGTTTTCAACGATGGACTGATTTTTGGGAGTGGGTTGCTGGGTCCTTCTCCCAAGCCTACAGCACCTGGTATTCCCAGGTGGTCTCCCATCCAAGTATTACCCATACATAGCTTCTGAGATCTGATGGGATATGGCATTGCTGCAGGCGAAGTGGGTATTAGTGGGCAGAAATTTCTGCAGGAAAAAGTGAAGTGTCAGGATTGGACAGAGGGTGAATTCAGCTACAGCAGAGACACAAAATGGAATGAGCTGATTACTAGGAGATTCTCCCAAGCTGAAATGGCTTTTAGAGTTTCACAGTTGGAGTGAAAGAGCTGGGTGCTTGTGCCCACTGATTAGTTATTGGATGTGAATTGTGCTGGAAAAAGATGTGCTTTGGGGAAAGAATTCTTAAGCTGAGACAATTCCTGAAAAAATCAGTTTACAACCTTTCTAATACCCAAGGAAATATGTTCTTCAGTCTTGAAAAGGGATGCAGGGGGCACAGGACAGAAATGATGATGATGATGATGATGATGATGATGATGATATTTCTTTCTCGTGGACATAACTGTTTGTCATCTCTCTTTAGTAGGAAGAACTGTGCTTTGCAGAATTGTTCATCAATAAATTTTTAGGATTAAACTGAAGCGAAGTCACCTGTATAATCCTGGAGCATGGGTGTGGAGATAAGAAGATAAAAATACAATATCAGATTTTAATGGTCACTGGTGTCTGACAGGAATCCCACAAAAGGAAACTGTATAAGGGAAAAGAAAATATAAGTAACCATTGAAGCAACAGCAGAACAGATGTCAGAAGGAATTACTATTACATTACATGATTAATTGCCAAATGAGCCACATTAAGTCTTTGCTGGAACAAATAAAAATAAATTACCAAATTAATGATATAAACAGTCATTACTACAAGAGTTTAGTTGGAGTGGAAAGTTAAGGGAACTGAACAGTTGGAGATAAGGCTGAAAGGCTTCCACAAATAAGCAATTTAGATTGCTTCTTCCAGGGTCCTACAAGCCTTGGAAGATATTTAACAGAAAGATTCTGAGGTTGGTAGTAAGAACTGGTAGTGGTGCAATAGAGTAGAATAGGAAGAGATTGGGAATCAGCAGACCACTGATAGGTAATTTCATAAGGGTGGATATGAGGCAATAAAGATGATGATATGAGTAGATGCAGATTCTGTATAAAAATTTCTCTAATTCTCAGCCCCAAGTTGATTTCTCCCTCTGTAATACTTCAAAAACCTCACTGCTCGTTTTACAGTTTCCTTTGATAATTTGCTATGGTATAATGAGTGAAATAATAATGAGGAGATATATAGATATATACACATATGTATGTGCACACTCGAGTGTGTGCACGCATACACACACACACACGGTTCCAGTGTCAGGTAATGTTTCATTCAGTTGTGCAGAGGGACGCTATGACTCAGACCCAACTTGATGCCACCTAACAACAACAGCAATAGCAACATATTTTACAGAGTGTTTTTACTGCTCATCTGACTCAAGCATGCTATGATCCAAGCAGGACTGGAACTTTCATCTCCATGTTTAGATGTGAACAGTAAAGCCCAGTTGTTTGATGCTGTCCCCCGTCACAATACTATGAATTTCTTTGAGCTAAAGAGTTCATTTCTACCCGTACAGAGGTAGAACAGAAAGACAGTCAACAAACTATAGTAAGGCGAGTGAGAGCACATATTTGAGACACTACACTCTCATGAAATTAGGTGTATGGATTATGCTGGCAAAAGATGACTCCAAATAATATTCAAGTTGACTTTTTAAATGTTTACTTCCAAATGAGCAAGACTTAGTTTTTGAACAGATGACAGCTTCATATCTTATTTTAAGTATGATATCACATCTGAGGGCCTTCTGTTTCTCATGACATTAGAAAAAACTTCACAAATTTTCAGATACATTGTGGTATAAGTATTTCTCTATGATGAAAATACTGCTAGTGAAAATATGTATCTTGGTATACTTACTTCATGTGAATGAAGCCTCATTTAAAAAGTCTATATGTAAATATACAATTAAAAACTGTTGGATGTTGGGTGATATATTAAGCCAACTTTATAACTCCTAGTCATCTACAAGTAGTAATTGATTTTCTTAATTTGGTAAATCATTACTTTTCTTAAAATACCCTAAAAAGGGAAAAAAAGAAATCATAACAACTTACTAGTGCAAATGAGGTAATTTGAAAACTAAACACTGGAATAAGCTGCAATGTGCCAGCTTTATCAGTCATTTATTTTACCAATTTGGGAGATATCCAAGAAAGGTTGGAACAGATTATCACTGAATTTTCTTTCAGATAGAAAAGCATCTATTCAATTGTTATTTAGTATTTAGTGGGTTACTGATGCTGGAGACATGGTGGTGAATAAAAAAAAAAATTTATTCTCCTGGAGTTTAAACACTGTTACTGTGCATTTGATGGATTTGTTGTATCAGATCTTGAAGTAGATAGGGCTTGTGCCACAAAAAATCATAGCTTGTTTCAAAAAAGCTCAATGATAAAACAATTCTACGGCAGGGAAGTATATCTTATGTTCTACTTGCACACGACTGGAAGTTTTATTTTTATTATTGGAAATTTTTAATGTACAATTTAATGTGATTCATTCTAACATGCATTTCATTGTGACATTTCCATATATGCATTTTGTTGTACATTACACAGATAAGTTCCCCCTTACCCTCTGGTGCACTTCTTCTTCCCGTCCCCCCCACCACCAAAGACCTCTCTTCCACTTGCTTGTCTTTTTGTGGTGATATTTTTCTATATATTCTTGGATCCCACTTATATAGCTGGATGTTTTAGAGTCTCAGAAACCAGATGAGAACAAAGTTTCAATAATGATACAACAAAATCCTTTAAGAGAAACACCTTAAGGAAGAAGTAAACAGAAAATTGGTGGCAAGTTGGTCCTTGATGGTTTCTGAGTAAAACTGAATGGTATAACAGGGCAAAACCAGACTGAAGGAGTTTCCAATGAAAGGGGTTGGTAATAAAGTGGAGGCTGTAGAATATGAGCTGTGTCTAAAGAGATATTTGTAGTTTAAATGCATAAGTAAAGGCCGATACACTAGGCAATTGCAGGACATCAGAATATGAGGATTTTGTAATGGTTTTAAGGGAGAATATAGAAAATTGATAGATAAATAAGAATGTGGAAATTAATTTTGGAAAGAAATTGAAGTCTGGAAGCTGTTGGATCAGGGCAATGGTAGGTGACTAAGCTTGGGGAACACAGATGTGAATGCAAGAGAGACGGAAAGATACAGAGAAATCTCAAGTTGGACAGCCACAGTCTTCCAGTAAACTTGAAAGTCATCAATAGTTTGGACTAATTACATTTGAGAAAGTCTTAAGGAGTAAAATACATGTTAACAAAAGAGGAAGAAGAAAGGAAGAAAGGAAAGGAGAAATGGAGAGAGAGCGAGAGAGAGAGTAAGGGAAAGAGAGGAGAAGGAGGAGGAGGAGAAGGAGAAGGAGGAAGAGAGAAAGAGAGTAAAAGGTGGAACAGCAGGAACAATCAGCAGGAAGGGAGAATGGTCCAGAACAGAGGTCAGCACATTTTACTTATGAAGGGTCAAACAGAAATGCTTTCAGAATTTGAGAGTCATTTAGTCTGTTGCACCCATTCTACTCAGATATGTTGTACCAAAGTAGCCTTAGGCAATATGTAACCCATAGATATGGTGATGCTCCAACAAGACTTTATTTGTAAAATCTTTGTTTATAAAAATCTGACTGGTCAGATTTGGCCCTAGTGCCATAGTTTGCTGACACCTAATCTGATGATTCCAAACTATATTTGGTTATAAACAAATCAATTTAGCTGGTTTTATGATTTTCTTAAAGGTAATAAGGGTTGAGTATATGTACACACACACACATATGTTTAAATACTTATTTATATGCATGTATTTTCATGTACATATGCACATTCATACCCCAGAGATCTTCAGGATTCTCCAGCTCCTTGATCAATCATCACACACTGATTTTTGTAGGTTTTATATTCTCCTGGTTACTTCTGGTTCTCACTTTCTTTATCTGTCATATTTTTTCTCTGTTTTGTATCTCTTTCCTTACCTCTGACCTGGTGTTACTCTAAGTTAGATTTACATTCTAATATCCTTGCTCCTTCACACCTCAGCTTTAAATCCATGAGGTCAAGAATATTGTGAAAAACATTATTTTCATTTTACAAAAATTATGTAGGTCTCTGATAGTCCTCACATTATAGAACACACACAACAAACAATTTCAAATTTTAAAGTAGTTTTAAACATTTATTTCCACAGGGCTTGGTTATCATGTGACCAAGAATTTCTCTGAGGTTCATTAGCTACATATAGTCATTTATAAAATAATCTTTTTCTTTTCTTTTTGTCTATGACCTTACTTTTCACTCTCAGTCAAAATAGACGAGTGAATAAATTGTGTTACAGAGAATTCATCTAACGTTTTCATTATTTTCATTTCTACTAACAACCATCCCCTAGGAATGTATATTTTTGTGTGTGAGGTTTAATTTATTCTTAATATTATCCTTTTTAAACTTAGCATTGCTGTGTCATTGAGTTTATATTATTTTATGTAATAAAAATAGCACTTTATGATTGGTATTATCCTCTTCATTTAAATACATATCAGAAAAAATCAAGGAGGGTTAACAGATACAGTTAAAATGAAAAGCAGAAGCAGTTTCTTTAGGTTAGAGTGAGTGGATTTAGAATGAGGGATATATGTGATGATATTCTAGATGAGAGGTACTTAATAGCACTGATGGACTTTTTGCCATTGTCCTTTAAACGTAATCACAAAACCCTTAAACAAAGGCAGTATTTTAGCTGCATGGGGAAATCGGAACAATAGCTAAAGCTCTTCTAGATCCTAGGAGAACTTTTTTTAGTAAAATGCAGGTAGTCCCTGAAATGGACTAGCCCAAGTAGATAAAGCTTTTAAAAATTGTCTTTTATGTAAATTTGAAAAAATAAACCTCTCTGAACTTTTTTCTGTTGATTTTAGTATACATACAAGAAAGATAAAGTTAGTATAACCATTATTTAAGATCATTAATATTTAATACTGAATCAGAACATAAGTTGTTGGAATTGTAACCCTCATGAACACAGAAATTTTTGTCTGTTTTGTTCAAGGTTCTGTTCTCTGGAGAAAAGTAGATCCTGAATACTAATTTGTTGAATGAAATAATTCTGAATATCCTCCATTTTAAGACAAAGTTAATGTGTGTGCCTAGAAGCAAGTTTGTTTTCCTAATGATTCCCACAATGCTTTATTTTATTGATATCACCCTTACTTCTATTTCCCAGCAAGGAATTTCTCTGTCTTTAGAAGAGTAGTTGAAAAACTGTTAAAGAGACTACTGAAGTACAACCAAGTCCATTGGACCCCTCTATCCTTTGCAATATCTTTAAGAATTCTTTGTTGGGGGTGGGGCTGGCATTTCATCCAGTCACCCCTGGCAGTGGTGCTTCTTGCGAATTTTCCTGTTCCAGGCAGGTCTGGCTGCTGTCTTTGCATCACTACAAATAAAATAAAATCTCTATTCCTTGATTGACCCAAATACTACTTATACAAAGATATGAAATAAAATAGTGTTACTGAGTGATTCTATGGGCAGGACACATTTATTAACTTTTTGGAATTCATTGAATATTAAAGCTTCCTGTTTTCAGAAGCCATTTTATCACATTTCTTTCCCTCTGCATTTCACTTGTATATGTGCTTGTTTATATGATATCAACTTAACTCATTGCTGGGCTTCCTAGAAACTCTCATAACCCACTTTTGACTCTCCTTACTTCACTTGTCCTTATCTCTATCTCCCTTTACTTGTTGGAGAGAATAGTTTCTCATTGCTTTGTCTCAAGTCAGCCGAGGAGCAACATAGTTCAGTGTTAAGTAGCATGTACTGTGGACTGAGACCTCATGGGTGGTGGTTTTTCTCTGGTTTTTATTAATTTTGTAGCCAGTGGGAAATTGCTTAACTTTTCTGTGTCCTGTTTTCTTTTTCTTTTTCTTTTTTTTCCCCATGGTACTTGGATTTGAACTCAGGGCCTCACATGTGCTTTGCATGTGCTCTAAGTTATGCAGGCTGTTTCTGCCCTTGAACTTGAGATCCTCCTGCCTCTGTCTCCTGAGTCAGTAGGATTACAAGTATGAACCACCATGCTCATCTCCAGTTTCAATTTTTATGTGTTTTTTCCAAGAGTGTAATGAATGGATAAATGTAGAGCACTTAGAAAGGTATGAGATCGTAGAAAGCCCTTATTCATTGTTATTTGATATCATTATCCTGCTCTAGGAATCTTTCCCAATAAATAATTAAGTAAATAAGTAAATAAATGAGAGAGAAAAAGAGAGAAAATGTGTCCTATCAATGTCATTCACTAAAAAGAGATGATTAGATTCACAAACACATCACAAAGAGTGCAGTAGTTAATACTTAAAATTATTGCCTTATAGCCAAAGAAAGCAAAGCATAGTTCTTTAAAATAAGAAGATATTATATCCTCACTTTGTGCCCTTGGTTTTCTCTTCCTAGTGAAAAATGATCATAATAATTTTATGTTTTGGTGTGTGTTGACGATTTTTTAGATATTATATTGTTTGACCTTGAAGCCTGTTAGCTAAACTCTGCTCTTTCTCTGTATATTTGCAGCTTATAAGAGTTTGGCAACAACTGTATAGAATAAAGATACTTATTGTAAAACTGGATTGAGACATCAGATAGTTCTCTTAAGCAGAATTATTCTCTCTCTCTTCTTAAACATTAGAATTATACTGATAAACTCAGCAATGTAGCAGAGCAAAAAAATGAATCTACAAAAACTAACAGGTTTTCTGTATACCAACAAGTTCAATGAGAAACCAGAAAAAAAAAACATTCACAAGTCTCCTCCAAATAACATATTTAGAAATAAAGCTAGCCAAACATATGAAAAACCTCTGTAAAGAAAATGATAAAACACTGAAGAAATAAATTTAAGAAGTCATGAGAAGATGAAAAAAATGCCATGTTCATGAATCAGCAGAGTTAATATTGTAAAAATGGTCATATTACCAGTAGCTACTTACAGATTCAATGCAGTCTCTATCAAAATTTCAGGGACATTCTTCACAGAAATAGATAAATCAATCCTAAAATTTGTATGGAAGCACAAAAGACCTTGAATAACCAAAGCAATCTTGAACAGAAAAAAGCAATGCTGGAAGTATCACAATACCTGACCTCCAATTATACTACAGAGCAATAATAACAAGAACAGAGTGGAACTGGCACAAAAACAGATATGTAGACCAATGAAATAGAACAGATCACCCAGAAATAAATCCAATAAACAGCTATAGCCATCTGATTTTTGACAAAGTTGCCAAAAACATGCATTGAAGAAAAGAGTCTTTTAGTGGTGCTGGGAAAAATTGATATCCACAATTGAAGACTGAAACTTGATCACTACCTCTCTTCCTGTGCAAAAATCAGTTCAAAATGGATTGAAAACCTTAATGTAAGACCTGAAACTTGGAAACACCTAGAGGAAAACATAGGGGAAACATTTCCAGAGACTGACTTTCTGAATGGGACTCCAATTATTTGTGGTTTTTGTAAGGTGCCCCTGAGTTGAGTCTGACTCATAGTGAGCCTATATACAATAGAACGAAACACTCCCTGACACTGTGTCATGCCCAGCACTATTATTAATATTTTTCTGCTACTCATAGTGTTTTTAATGGCTAACTGTTTTGGAAGTGGGCTGCTAGGGCCCTCAGAATTGACAATCGGATTGTATCAAACTCAAAAGCTTCTACATAGCAAAAGAACCAATTTGCAGAGTAAAGAGACAGCCTACATGGGAGATGAATGGGAGAAAAAATTTAGTAGCCATTCATCTGATGGGAGATTAATATTGACATTATATAAAGAACTCAAAAAATTAAACACAAAAAAGGTAACTCAATAAGTGGGCAAAAAACCTTAGCAGGTTCTTCATAAAACTAAAAATAGAACTCTACCACTCCTAGTTATATATCTAAAGGAATCAAAATCAGCATACAATAGAGATGTCTGTATTCCTATGTTTGGTGTAACACCATTCACAATAGCCAAGTCATGGGGTAACGTAGGTGCCCATCAGTGGATGAATGGATGAAGGAAATGTGGCACATACACACAACAGAGTTTTATTCAACCACTAAGAAGAAAGAAATGATATCATTTCTTGGAATCATGTAAGTGAAATAAGCCAGACTCAGATAAATATCATATATTATCTGTTCTATGTGGAATCAAAACAACCACAAGGACCTGGAAGTAGAAGTGGGACTCTTAGGGAATAAGAAGGGAACCGGGGAGCGGGGATAAATATGTTCAAAGTACTTTACGTATATCAATGAAAATATCATTAGGAAGCCTACTATATTGTACAATTAATATATAGTAATAAAAATAAAATGCAAATTGAATTATACTGATTCTTAGAGGGCAACAATCAGTGAATCATATGCTTTTTTTTAAGAGACAGAGAGCAACTCAGAGATTATACTGTATATCTCCCTACATTTTAACAAGGAAGACTTTGAGCCCATTGGTTAGATGACTTCTAGAATGTCTTATGTTTTCGTGCCAGGACTGGACCCAAACCACTGTGAATACTACTATACCTGCACTCTTCCTTCTCTGTTGCATTACTCTAGAACAAAACAAAAAACTGTTAGTATTTAGTGGGAATCAGTATAGAGAGAAACAATCCTGTTTTTATTCTACTCCCAAATGTGAGTCTTCAATATAATATGGATTCATCCTTTATTTGAGTTGCATAATGATTTATATCACATTGGCCATAGACCCAATCAGAGAGTTATTTTTCAGGATAAGATTACCATCTCTGTATCTTTTACTTTCTTAGGGCACAGTCTAAAACAATTGTTCTACATAGTTCTTATTGAATACATTCTAGTGTTTCTATCTGTTGCTTAATAGATATCTGAATTATTATTTCAACATATTAACTGCCTCTGGGGAGGCATAACTTAAATCAATGACACAATCCCTTATTTGAAAGATTTTATAACAAGTGAATATACAGAATGTGAAATAGAGCAAAAGAGTAAATAATCAACTTATGTAGCATTGGTTTCAACTAAATGCAGTAAAATTTCATAAATTCAGCATGTTCACTTCAAGCCAAACTAGATAAGTGGTTGACTTCACTGGCTTAATCACAGCCACCACAGAGGGAGGTGAATGTTTTGTCAGAGGTCAGAGGGAAAGGATTAGAAGTATGATCTGTTTTTGGTGGAAACCTGTTTTTGGTGGAAAAGATAGAGTCTTATAGATTGATGTGGAAGAGGAGCTGAGCATTACCAGTTTTGAGAAGCAGGATATTTGGTTGGTAGACTGAAGTCCTCATGATGAGAAAGAAAATTTGTTCAATTCTAGGGGTGGAGTGCCACTGGGACTGAAACTGTGGAGAAACTTAAAGCCCATGCTCAGCAAAGTCTGGATATAATTTTATGATTTAATGTGCTTTTGCTTTTACTCTTTTCATAAGGACTTCTTTCATAAACTGAAAATAACTCATGAATGAATTATAACCGGTATCTCTTCATGTTTTAGAGGCTCCATGAATTTATAATGAATTCTATTCTTTGTATTCTCTGTTTGACTGATGAAAGGGTCAGAAGCCCAATTTATAGGTTAAATGATATTAGAGAACTATGCATTGTATGACATATTTCATTAAGGCAAAGGCTATGAGCTGGGGCTTTAACAACCAGGAATTTCACACATCTGACCAACAATCTTGTTCATAATTACTTTTATAATTGCTAAGAATAAGAAAAAAGAATTGTGTGCATGCATTTTTTTAAAGTTTTACAATTGGAGTTTCTATTCAGAGTAGATTTTTAGGTGTAAGGAGATAGTATGTTATAAAATGTAAATATAAAATATATTAAGTACTTCTATAATTTTTATATAAACTAAGGAAGGTTTTCTATCTCGATATATAGTCATAGGAGCAACTTGCTAAAATTTAAATTAAAATTCTTTTGAGGATTTGTCTTTGTTAGAAGAGTAGAAAAGGTTAGTTACAAATTATTCCCAGAAAATTAAAAAGCAGATTGAATTCCTTGTTTCTCATTAAAAGGTTAATACCTTTTGAAAGCTCTGTTCAACATCTCTCTGTTCACAAAATTAAAGCCTTTCAATATAAAAGCTTAGTGTAATATGTAATTAGAATATGACAACAGCTGCATGTATATAGATATGTCTAATGGATAATATAGATAACTATTGATAGTGAACAATAAATCAAGTTAAAATTTTAACTACCTTCCTTTCACCCTTCTGAGCTGTGCAATTTCTTGGGAGCCTAATTTAGTGTATATGAAACTATAACAGAAATAAAGACCAAGGCAAGACAATGAGTAATTAAGTGATAAATGGCACAGCTTTAAGTGGTGTTGAAATTTAAAAGAAGTAAATATTGCCTTTAGGAAGAATAGACACATTCCACATTTTGTAACATTAATTTTATTCATTTTAATCAATGGCTAAAGGGAAGTTTCAGAGCTAAGGATGATCAGCTATGCTATTTGAAGATTGTTAGAAGGCAAAATTGGTTAATTATGCACATAATGATAGTTAAAAAGTCAATAATTTTTTAAAAAATGTATAATAACCCATTTGACAATGAAACATTTTTTCTACTTTTTGCTAAATAAGATATGTTACTTTATTTCTTTATCATAATATGTAACATTTAAAAATACTATCA
Source organism: Pedetes capensis (assembly GCA_007922755.1). Lineage (NCBI taxonomy): Eukaryota > Metazoa > Chordata > Mammalia > Rodentia > Pedetidae > Pedetes > Pedetes capensis. Next base: position 7,018 of record VMDO01008315.1, on the reverse strand, counting down.
AATGGCTTCTTTTTAAGGTACAATTAAATGTTCCAAGTCTCCAACCTAGTGTGGGTTGCTTGAATATAAAAATTTAAAGTAGACTTAGAAATTTGGAAAAATAGCATGAACAATATAGTAAAATGGGAAGGAGGCATACTAGCTAATGGTATTTTGAATATTACATAATTACTGGATGACAATTTTATTGATTTCTGCTCATTTTTGGCCAATTCACAAAATGGACAGATTCTATGAAATAGCCTATGAGAGATAAATTGTTACCATTTCCATTTTGAAAATCAATTGCTATTTTTACTACATCTCAACAAAAATAGATATATTGTGGCTTTAATAAAATGAAAGGTTTTGATGATTTTATATAGAATACTTGGAGTTTGAACCCTTGATCTGTCACTTCTTTGCTGTGTGAGCTTAAAAAAATGACTTATTTTCTGTGAGTGAGACACTGATTTCTCACTGAAAAATAGAGCAGTACTAATACTTTACTCTTCCATTGGTGAATATGTGCATCTTATCAAATGCTTTTGAATCATTGGTTCTTTTGTATTTCTTTTCCTTTCTTCCCTTCCTCTTTCTTTTCCTACTTTCTTTTATTTTTTCGATATCTATTCTTCTTTTTATTGGAAATTTTTAATGTACATCTTAATGTGATTTATTCTGACATGCATTTCATTGTGACATTTCCATATATGCATTTTGTTGTACATTACACAGATAAGTTCTCCCTTACTCTCCTGTGCACTTCCTGTCCCTGTCCCGCCCCCCGACCCCCAAAGACTTCTCTTCCATTTTTGCTTGTCTTTTTATGGTAATCTATATCTATTCTTGGGCTGGGATTTAGCTTAGTTGGTAGAGTGCTGCTCTGCAGTCTCTGAGGTCCAGAGTTCGATTCCCAGCACCACCAAAATGGGAGAAGGAGGTGGCAATCCACTCCCAAAGCAATCCCGAAACAATCAGCCATTGAAAACCCTAAAAGGGTCACTATGAGTCGAACATGACTTGAGGGCACCTAACAACCACAACATATCTATTCTTATTAGGGTAGATATCTAAAGGAAAGGAAAAAAGCTTAAGTAATTATGCTTTAAATTGCTATAAGTCAAACATGATTTTTAAAACCTCTTATCTCCATTTTTCACTTTTTTTGCAGATAATTAGTTGTTATATAAGTACAAAGTGACTAGAAACCTGAAGTTACCTTGGCTCAAGTCAGTGTTTTATCTTTTTAACCTTTTTTCCCAAACATGAATAAAAGGTATAGAGTTGAGTTTACAGAGAGTATCTTATTAGCATAACAACTTCATAGGGTAAAAATATAATGATTGGATTATACTTCAGATAGTAACTTGTTTCTAGAAAATAGAGTTGGATTCCTCTTCTGAGATAAGATAATTTTCTAGTAGATGTGGCATTACCAGGAAAGACAGCAGGCTGACAAATCTGTAGTTATGATTTCTGCTGTTTGGTACAAGGTCAGTGGTTAATTAAGTCACCACCAGTGGAAATTTGATCATGGATGAGGTCTCCAACTTTGCCTGGGTTATGGAGATCTCACTGGATGACTCAGCTAAGTCATTATATTAATTTTGCTACCTCAGAAAGGTACATGATTTGCACTGGAATGACAGAGGATTTAGGTTTTGTGGTACGGAACTTCATGAAAATTAACTACATAATGTCATAGATCATTTAGATGGGCATGGTCGTATGAGTGTCCTCATTTATTGATGTATTAAATAATCTACTCCTTCATTTCCACCAATGTTCACTGAATACCTTCTATGTGCTAGGTACTGTGGTGAGCACTGGAGTTAGGCAGACGAATAAGGATAGCATGCACCTTCCCTTCACTTGAATCCTTCTCATTTCACAGCTAGGTAAATGGAGGGCTGGAATTCTTAACTGACTTGTTTAAATTCAGTTTTTTAATGATAGAACCAGAACTAGAATTTCAGCTTCCTGGCTTGGCATGTATTATAACTGTGATAAATTTTCATTTTTTCCTGTCAATTCACATAAGCATGTTATCATGCACATACACATTATCTATTGGTTGCTGTTGTTGTTAGGTGCCATCGAGTCGGTATCCGACTCATAGCAACCCTCATAGGGTTTTCAATGGCTGAGTGCTTCCGGATTGCCTTGGGAGTGGATTGCCAGGCCCTTCTCCCATTTTTGCGGTTCTGGGAATTGAACTTGGGACCTCAGAGACTGCAGTGCAGCGTTCTACCAACTGAGCTAAATCCCAGCCCTATCTATTGGTACCAGCACTTAAATATATAAAAATTTAACAATGGATACCGGATGAAATTCAGATGGATTGAGATGCAGGCAGTATCCATAATAGTCCAAGAAAACCATTTCCTGCTTTAGAGGACAAGTAGTTCTGTTTATATTTGTACCATTTTCTCAGTATCTTTATTCTGTGAATTTGCCTATAAATAACTCCCTCAGCTTTTCTCTAAAGTGTGCTTCATGCCACGTTTTTCTGTGCCACAAACAGGTATGTGAGAAGAAAAACAAATAGCACTTTTACTCTAATTAGGAATATGGGATATTTGTTGTCTTCTGACAAAAGCTAAATACATATTCATGGCATTTTACAAATGTAGCAGAAATTCCATCTATGCCTCTAGGCCACCTTCAACTAGGTCACACCAAGCAGATAGGATATATGTTAGTTTTGATATGTCTATTGGGAGGACTCCATTTTTGAAGGTTGTGTTAGAAAAGTGTTTCAGCTGTGGTTTATGTATATTTATAGTGCTTGCTTTTACTCTTGCAGTTCCCCTGTGTGAAGCCTTGTATCACTTCATTTTGACAGTATTGAATTAGGCACAACATTTTAACCTCTTTTCTCTTGTAATTATATAAACATGCACACTGTACATGGTGACCTGGGACTGATGATCAGAACATCTGTTACGATAAACGAAACAGTGAATGAGAGTTGATTTTTGAATTGTAAAGCACCAAGTCATTCTTCTGATCTGTGGCTTTATGCAAATGGGAATGTTTGAAAATGTTACTGAAAACTGCCATTCTTTAACTTAGCACAGGTGGAATGAGGGCTTGCTTTTTATTGTTCTGACACAGGTGCTGCTTAGTAAGGGAGCTATTTGTGTTTGTGGAAATCAAGTTATCCTTTATGGTAATTTGTGTAGCAATTTAAATATTCTAGAGATAACAAGAAAGTGACAGTTTAAAATAACTAATAATTTTGGAATAACCACTTACTAGCAAGATATCTGGGCAACAGTTCTTCAGCATGCAGCCTATATGCCCTCGATAAACTTTGGGCTAAGTAGCCAAGGGTCATAGAGTAAAAATTAAGGAAATAAATATTGCAATCATCATACTTTTGCAAGAATGAAGGATTAATTGGAGATGCAGCCATTGAAAACCCTATGAGGGTCGCTATGAGTCGGATACCAACTCGATGGCACCTAACAACAACAACAACAAGGCTCAGAGACAGATGCAGAACTCATCTTGCAGAAAAACCTCTAATCATTTATTTGATTCCTTACCAAACCCTCTTCTCTGTATTAAGACAGCCTGTCTCAGAACAATTTTTTTCAGTTAGCTTTCCCTTAGCATGGCTGTAAGCAGAAGACATTTTAAAGATTTTAAAATTACTTTACAGGTATTTGTTTTACATCAATTTCCAAGTATGTTTTAATTTTTTTCCCCATTCAACTCACAATGGGTTTCCAATTCAAACTACAATTTGATCGTGAATTGCCTAGCACATCTGAAGCTTAGGAGAAAATTTCAACCAAGTCACTCACACACCTAACAAATATTGAAAATGCTTTGCTGGAGCATGTATGGGGATAAAGGTATCCATGTATCTGCCTGGCTGAATTGCCTTTCTGAAACCAGGTCATATTTTTGTTTAATATGCAACATCATTGTTTTATACAGTTAAAGTACTTCATTTCTACAGTGATGGGCTAACTTTACTGACTTTGTTTTTGGATATTTTTCTCTGATTGAAAATATTCCCCCTTTTGATTGCATTCTGTCTATCCTCCAGAATCTATAATTATATAGTATTCTGTCCTAAAGTGCTTCATCATCAAAAGCTATTTTCCATTTATAAAGGTACCTCAGATATATAAAATTTCATTTTATTTTTAAAAGTCGAGAAATACTAATTATCTAAAATCCTGTTAGTCAGATATACTGTCTCACATATAGTCTTCATGAAATATTCTCACATATGTGTATTCATTTTATTTTTATATTTATAGGTAGATATTTTGAAATAACTAAAATGAAATAGCTAAATTTTAAGGAGATTATAGCAACAGTGTAATCTCTGTTGCTATAAAAATCTAAATTTATTCTCCCAGTCTTCACAATGACCCTGTGAAGTTGGTTCTTAGTAACATCAATCATAACATGTTTTTCAGTACTGAGGTTTGAACCCAGGACCTCATCTATCACTGAGTTGCACCCTCAGCTCTTTTATAATAATAATAATTATTATTATTTTGAGATAGGGTCTAAGATGTTCAGGCTGTCTCTAGCCTCCAAGCAGCAATACTCCCTCCTCAGTCTCCTGAGTTGCTGGGATTACAGGCATGTGCCTTACTCCCTGGTCTTATTGATCATAACATTCTTTTCCCTCAAATAAATCAAGGTATGCAAAATTAACTTATTTGCCACTGGCCCCTTACCAGAAAGACTAAACTGGGCTGTGAAAGCAAACAGAGTAACTCCAGGGCCCTTATTTTTTATTGCTATATAATATTGCCTGTTTTATTAGTAATACATCCTGAATATTTCTCTGTTCCAATAAATTACATCTAGCCAAATATTTTCATGACTACACACTATTCCTTTAGTAGTACACATTGTTATATATAAGGTCATGTACATTTAGATTGCCTCTAGTTTATTTTATTAAAAATAATTCTGTTATGAACATATTTCAGCCTGCATAATTTTTAGTGTCATTTGTATAAAGTCTTCAAAATGTAACACAGTTCATCTTTCTTGCCAATAGAAATTTACCCTACATACTTACTTTTTCAACTCTGCAGGTTAATATAATTATATTAAAGTAAGAAATATTCATTGAGCACTTACTATGTGACAGATACTTATCTAAGAGCTGTGGTTTAAAAAAGGAGAGTTTACAGGCTAGTAATTTACATTAAAAATGAATTTTAGTAGAAATGTTTTAAAAGTTTTACTTGATTATAGACACGCAGTTTAATTCTCAGAGAATGTTTTGCAGATAGTTTTAAATTAAAATCTATTGTTTGTGTCGATTCACTCTTCATCTTGAACACACAAAGCCCTGTAGTCCACAGCTGGGTAGTTTCATTTGGCCATAAGACAATCACTTAAGTTGTGTCTACACAAAGTCAGTGTAAACATTTTGACCAATGACCTATTTCTTTGTTTGACAGTGTTAGACCTTTCCATTTTTTAATTTCTTACTTTGTCTCTGATGTGACTAGCTCCTTGTTTCGGTTTTCTTTGACCTTGTTTTTGTATGAGGTATGCATAAGTTTTGCATACCTATTCATATACGCATACATTATTTCTAACTTAAGGCCCTATTGGCTTAGCCACATTTTCTGCAATTAACATTTCTACAAAGGACTTTGGAGTTAGATGTTTGAAAAGGAAAATTGTCAAATGCTAGTAGTTATTTGCATATATATGTTTTCTTGAACAATTTTCTGCAACATATCTTCCTACAACTGCTTTGAATTCTCTGTTTTAAATTTTCCAGGGAAAAAAACCAACAACTCTATTAATGGATTCTGAGACTAATTCTAAAGAGTAAATTTTTTAAAAATAAATTTAAATTAGCCTTAGAAATATAATCCTTTATTTCATAGAATATGCTAATTATAAAAAATAATCTATGACACATTGTAATTTACAAAAGGCTTTAGTAATGTTAGTAATTTAGTAAATTTTAGTAATTTAGTAATTTACTAAATTTTAGTAATTTAGTAAAGTTTTCTGGACAATGTTATGGATTTCTGGATAGTGTTCTGGATTTCTGGAAAGCCACAGTCTCATCCAGATGATTCTCTTAATTGCCTGTAAAAAGGAAAAACAATTTACACAATATTTCTTTTAAATGATATTTATATAAAATATGGCTTCAAGTTTCCCTGAATTCATTTTGTGTAAATACTTGTAACATTCTCATGTCCCCTTCCCTTAGTGGTTTATTCTTCAAACATACACTATACGCCAGGAAGGCACCAATTTAAGTCTAAGAAGTGAAAGAAGAGTAAGTTACCTTCCCTGTCTTCCAGGAGATTTCAGAGGAACTGTGTGTGGTAATAGAAAGTTCCTTAATGCTCTTGGACCTAGAAAAGAGGAATAAAAATGGTGTTGTGAGAAGACCTGATGTCTATCAGGGTAATGTTGGGGAGAAGTGGTCTTCACCAGGGTGGTGATGATGTATTATTAATAGTAACATAGTAACATGAATACTAATATTTCTAGCAATCTCAAGGTAACTTAGGACAGATTAATACTAGCTTTAAAAAAAAAGAAACCAAAATATTTTAAAGGATTATTTTTGTCATTATTTCACTGGAGTCTGCATCCCCTATACCATTTGTCAACTGCTTTCTAAGTAGCTTTGACCAATAGGAACGAACACTGAATACTCATCTCTAATTGCAATATCCAATATGGTAGTCACTAAAGACATGTGGCTATTGAGGACTTGAGATCTGCCTGATCCAAATCTAGTTGTACCATGAATGCAAAAAACATATGAGATTTCAAAGTCTCAATATGAGGACACTGTATTAAACAATTCATTACCAATTTGATGCCAACTATGTGTTGAAATGATAATATTTTGGGGTATATTGGGTTAAATAAAACATAGTGTTTAATTTAAAAAAATATTTTAAGGACTTTAAGAAACCTTACCACTACAAGATAGAAGTAAATTGTTGTATTTTTCTTTATCTCTTAATTTAAAATAGGAGAAAATTATCAACACAAAAAATGACTCATGTAGTAG
>VMDO01008314.1:62080-84997 GCA_007922755.1 Pedetes capensis | reverse complement strand
AAAATCGCATGTAATTGTTCTAACAAGATAGAAACAAAGACCACTACAGGAAAAGTTTCTATCTTAAACAGAAATGGAACCCAAGGACATATAGAAAAATACTATATAGTAAAAGATAGAGAAGACTTGGATGGGAAACTTAGATAGGAAGGGGGGAGGGGGGAAACATAGAGGAGGGTAAGCGGTAACCTATATGAATGGTGTTTATCAAATTGCATATATGAAAATTGTCACAATGAAAAGCATGTCAAAATGAATCACATTATGATGTACATTAAAAATTTCTAATAAAAAAAAGAAAGCCTAAGGTGTGGTTGGGCATATTCACTACGGCCTCAAAAGGACCAAAAGGCTAAAGTAGAGCAGGGCATGATGGCACATGCCTGTAATCCCAGAGACTCAAGAGATGAGGGCAAGAGGATCTCAAGTTTGAGGCCAGAGGCAGTCTGTGCAATTTAGAGATGCTGTCTCAAATCAGAAAATAAAAAAGAGGCAACGGGGTGCAGCTCAGCAGTAGAGCCTGTGGAAAGTATGCTCAAGGCCCTGGGTTCAGCCCCCCTTGTATCACAAAAGAGAGACAGAGAGGAGAGGGGGAGAGAGAGAGAGAGAGAGAGAGAGAGAGAGAGAGAGGAGAGATGCCTTCACCCAGAGGATCCCATGAAAAATTAAGGATATGACTCATGGATTCCCTAAAACATCTCAGCAGAAGCCCATCATATATGTATATATATATATATATATATATATATATATATATATATATATATATGTACATACATATATATATATATGATGCCATATGAAATATATTAAAAACCAAGCAAATCATAATGTCTGGAGTCTTTTGACTTTTTTCTCCAAGCCAGTCACTTTAATACCCATTAAAAAACATGATACCATCCTGTGAATAAAACATAATTATCTCCATTTTATATGTACAATATATCAGTTAGGGTTTTTTTGGTTGCAAACAACAGCGATCATTGCAATTAACATAAGAATAAGCATTAGTAGAATCTTATGAAGCAGCTTATAGAACTAAAGGAGAACATAGAAAATCATAGATTTGAAGGCAAAAACTCAGGGGGATTTTGGAGGTTCTGACAATCTGGACAAATGGATAATGCCTTCAACATGATTCTTCAGAACAAATCAGTTCTCAACTTTCTCCATATTTGTACTACTTTGACTAGTAGCTCATTGCACTCTAGGGAGAGGCTTGCAGACTTGACTTGTCTCAAGAACCTACATTGTGTGCCTGAAGCGGGCAGAATACCCACAGAAAGTCTGATCAAGAACACATGCTGTAGGTGGCTGGTGTTATAGCTCCATGGTAAGGCATGGCTCTAGTATGTGCCAGGCTCTGAGTTTGATCCCCAGGACCACAAAGGCAAAAAGATTGCAGGAAAGAGTAGTTCTCAACGAATAAAGTGAGATGCCAGAGGAGGATGGAACAGGTGTGGAAAAAGACTGAAAACAAAACTCACACAGGAAACAAATGTTCTTTACGGCGATGCTTACTTTATTCAGTGACTTCCATCTATCAAGAGAGTGGTTGAGCCCTTACTTGATTAAATGAAAGAATTTGTACATTTAGAAAATATCTGCTTTCCTTCTCCCATGGGGTTCCCATTCTCCCATACATAACAACAGGAAAACAGAGTATATATATCCTCTGTGAGCTTTTAAATTTGATGGTGTCCTTTGTATGATCCAGCCTGTTGCTTTGAGGAATAGGGTGGTTTTTAATCTTTGACAACAGATACATTCACTTTATTCTTATTTATATAGATTTACATAGAGGGAAACTATGTAGTGACAAGGTCTCTTCAAGGCTGGAATATTTCCTTAATAACATGAACAACATCGCTTTTGGTATCAATCTTGTCCCAGTGGCTCGACTATAACAATTTAAAGCTTTCATTCTTCGGATTCAAAAATCTAATTTTTAATGCACTTTCTGTCAGCTGTCTTCCTAGATTCTAAATGAGTTTCTGTCATCCTGACAGACTCCTCGATAAAATGAAAGTTAACTAGGGGAAAAAATAAATGTTAAAAAACAATTTAGTTGTGAATAGAATAAACATGGTATATATTTTAGTTATTCTCCCCTGAAAGGTCATTGGCTTCTCTGTGTTGTTGAGCTGATGAGCATGTGCGATCAGCTACTTCTGAAATTTACTGTCTGACAACAGATTGTAGGCAAATTGCCAAGCTGACTGTGACTGAACCCATTATACAGTATTCCTCTGCAAGTCACCTGACTGAAGAAAATATTCAACTCATGCTTTTTCCAGCAAACCTAAAATTACTGATCATTCCAGATATTATGTCCTCAAATATTCACTTTAATTGGGTGAGTAATCAGTTTACTTGAAGATCAGCCATTGCATTAGCAGAAGGTGGGTGAGAAAGCAATATTACAGCTCTTTTTCACTGCTAAAGAGAGAGGAGATGAGGAAATTTAACTTAGGAGCAAGAAAGGAAAGAGATAAAGGGAGGAAGTAGAGAGATTAAGAAAATGGCCTTGTAATGATTCAATCCAGCATACCCATGTCTACTCAGGCCATTCTACACTAACACTTCAGAGTGCTCATTTCTCTTGGAATACATCCACATTTGTACAGCAATTTACTACTTAAATGCATTATCCCTTCTCTCCTCATTCTCAACTATACTTGAGGAACAGGAGCTTCATTTACAGGTGAAGAACCTGAGGCTCCATGGGGACAAGAGATTTAATCCATGCTACCCAGCTAGTTGGTGGCAGAGACCACATTAGAGCCAGATTTCTACCACCTCAACCCGATGTAACTTCCCCATCACCTCCCTTCCTTCATACCAGAGGTCCTTTATTTACTTCTGCCAGATGTTAATCATATGTTTCCATGGAACTTCCCTGAGAGGGTTTTTGTTGTTGCTCTCGAGAAGGTTCTCCACCAAATAACCTAGACTTTTTGAAGACAGCCTTGGATGGAGGCACTGCTATTTTAGGTCACCCTGAGGAGACCAAAATGCTGCACTGCCATACTGGTCAAGAGGATAAGGCCTTGGTAGAATCTGCCCTGAAGAAAATTCCTCAGCCTCCAAAGGAGAAGAGTAGTGTGGCCACTCTCATTGGTTTAGTATTCTTACTTCTGCTATTTCATTTGCTATTTTTCCTTGGGAAATACCCTTAAGTTATTTAAGCTAAATAGGAATAGAAATATCATTCCTTAAAGACTGAAATGGGGCCAGGCACCATGGTGCTATCCTAACGACTTGAGTGGCTGAGGTAGCAGAACTGCAAGTCCAAGGCAGATGCAACCTATGAAACTTAGTGAAACTCTGTCCCAAGACCAAAAATAAAAAGGGGCTAGAGTGAAGCTCAGTGGTAGAGCACTTTCCTAGCTTGTGTGAGATCCTGGCTTCATACTCTGTTGTTGTTGTTAGGTGCCATTGAGTCGGTATCAGACTCATAGCGACCCTACATACAACAGGCGAAACATTATTATCAGTGCTTCTCTGCTGTTCATAGGGTTTTCAGTGGCGGATTGATTTTTGGGAGTGGGTTGCCAGGTCCATCTCCCAAGCCTACAGTACCTGGTGTTCCCAGGCAGTCTCCCATCCAAGTACTAACCAGTCCCAACCCTGCTTAGCTTCCGAGATCTGACGGGATCATATGCCACAGGGATATGCTGTAGGCTGGGCTTCAAACTCTAGTACTATAAAAAAAAAAGAAAGAAAAAGAAAAGAAAAAGAAAGAAATGAGCTAATACATGGATGAACAGGTTACATATATAAGATGTTAATATTTATGAGGTAATATTTCTTCAAATAAAGAGTCTGTATATATTTCAGATGCTGCCTGCAGCTGTACTATTGTGGCATCTGATCCCATCAGATCTTGGAAGATAATCAGGGTCAGGCCTGGTTAATACTTCGATGGGAGACTGCCTGGGAACACCAGGTGCTATATGCTTGATAGAAGGACCTGGCAACTCGCTCCCAAAAAACAATTAGCCACTGAAAACCCTATGAATAAGCAGAGGAGCACTGATTTTAGTGTTTTGCCCTTTGCTATGAGTTGGACAGCAACTCGATGGCACATATCAACAACAATGTACTTCAGATAATTTTTGCAATGACCCAACATGCCACAGAATATCTGCTAACAGCAGAGGCTGTTAGCATCTCATTAAAGTCTTCTCAGGATTCACCAGTCCCATACTTGCTGTGGCATCCTGAAGCAAGCACTTGAGGGCATTCTCTGTCACACTAGGCTGGTGAGAGGGACATCAGACTGTAGGATTTGATATCCCCAGGAAACAGCCCTCAGCCATAATAGGTAAGCCCTGAAGGAAAAATAGCCCAGCTTCTTCTCTCTTCAGGTAAAAGAAGTTTAAGGAATTTCTTTTTAAATGCAAGTAATCTTTAAGACATGAAATATTTTTACACTTGCTCCCTCTCCCCATGCCCTCACACTGTGACCGTTGGGCCTCATTGCCTTCATGCAGACCATGGGGAGATGCTAGATAACTAACCATAGCATGTTATTGTGCTGTGAGGGGACCTACCGCCACGGATGTATAAATATTAGGAAATTTCTTTCTATAAATCATGATGCTGAACTTATTGGTGGTGGTGTAAATCTTGAAAAATCAAAGAAAATTGCCTCAGGTTCTCCTATATTGTTTTAAATGTTTGACAAGATAAAATGGGGGGGGGTGGATAAAGCAAAAGAAGGGAAATTGATTTCAAATTTACTTCAGTTCTAGAGACTATAAAATCTTTGTAAAATGTTTTGTTTATTTTGTGTTTGTGTCAAGCTTGAATTAGTTCATTGCCTGACTCATGGGATATATTAAATGCATTATGACCAATAAAATATCATTAAAAATCTTCTGGTCCAGTGATCTACTTCAAATGTCTGCTTTAAGTTACTCCAGGACATGAAGGTCATACAAACAGAAGGAATGTATATAATAGCCACACTTATATTTGTAAATCCAACTTTATCTGTGTCTCTACCAATCAAAAATGCTATATACTCATTATCCACACAGGAGCTGAGATTTAGCTCAGTTGGTAGAGCGCTGCTCCACACTCTCTGAAGACCCAGGTTCAATCTCTAGCACCGCAAAAAAAACTTGAGAAGGAAATGGTGATAACACTCTGGAAGTAATCCCAAAACAATTGAAAACCCTATGAGGGTTGCCATGAGTTGGACCTAGCTGGACAACACCTAACAACAACATTATTCATACAGCAACCAAACTACACACACACGCTTATCTGTGTGTGTGTGTGTGTGTGTGTGTGTAATATATAAGATGCTTCTTAACTTATGATGGGTTATGTTCCAATAAATCCTTATAAAGTTGAAAATACAGTAAGTAAAACAATGCATTTAATATAACTAATTTATTGAACATACAGCTTAGCCTAGCCTACTATAAACATACTTAGAGCCACACTTATATTATCCTGCAAGAGAGAAGAACAACTTAACATAAAGTCTGTTTATAATAAAGTATCCAATATATCATGTAATTTGTTGAGTGTCTGCCTCTCAATACACTGGTAAAACATCACACTGTAAATTATCAGTTGTTGCTCCTTGTGATTGGTTGGTTGACTAGGAATTGCAGCTCCCTGCTACTGCGTACCATTGCAAGAGTGTATCACCTGTCATTAGTCCAAGAAAAGATAAAAATTCAAAACTTGAATTGTGGTTTCTGCTGAATGCATATGGCTTTCCTACTATCAAAACATCAGAAAATTTTAAGTTGAACCATTATAAATTGAGGCTCATTTGAATACTTAAACAGATACATATGTTTGTAACCACACTGCTTGTTTTTGAATCCTAGTTCTGCCTTTTATGATCTGTGTTGCCATGAGCAGGTCACTTAATCTCTCTGTGTTTTAAGTTCCTTTTGCTGTAAAATAGGAATAGTACCTACCTCATGGAGTTATTGTGAGAATTTAAGATGCTAGTATATATAAATAAATCCAGGCACAGAGTAAGCACTATGTTAGCATTAGCATTACCTTAGCATTATTTTAGCACCTGGGAATTCTGGGTACTGTAGGCTTGGGAGAAGGACCTGGCGGCCTACACCCAAATAAAAATCAGCGATTGAAAATCCTATGAATATCAGAGAAGCACTGACATAGTGTCATGGCATAGTGTTTGGTAGTATTTTGTTCTGTTGTACATAGGATCACTATGGGTCAGACCCAATTCCATAGCACCTAACAACAACATGTTTCAGACGATGCTAGACTGCATCTTATGTATTTTAGACATGTTGTCAGAGGGACTAATCTGTAGAGAAGGACATCATGTTTGGGAGAGTGGCAGGTCAACAAAAAAGAAGACCCTTAATTAGATGTATTGACACAGTGGCTACAACAATAGGCTTGAACATAAAAAAGATCATGTGCATGGTACAGTATTGTGGAGTGTTTCACCCCACTGTACATAGTGTTTCTATGAGTTGGACCTGACTAGATAGTATCTAACAATAACAACAACAACAACATGTCTCATGTATTTTACCCTGTGTGTATTGTCTTTTTGAATCTCATTTCCATTCATGAAAATATAGTTATCTTCATTGTGTCATTGAGTCACCAGAGGTTTAGATGTTCTGAATGTTTTGCCTCATAGCAAACACTGATAAAATGCACAGCCAGGACTGGAGTCCAGGCTTGCCTTAGTCCAAAATTCATGATGTTCTACCTTTACTGTACTGCAGACATAACAACAATTTACAGAAGGAAAAACAATCTGACTTCTGGAGTCAGAAACACAGATTCTCATGCATGGCCATTTCACAGGAAGTCGTTTTATACATAAAAAGCAGTCATGTATCGAATATTAGTGTGAAGTTTCAAAACATGGCTTCAAAATTTTTTGATATCCCCCTTCTAATAGAGCCCGGGACCAGGTGCCTTTCCTTGATGCTGAGCAGGATCCAGGTTTCTTCTCTCATACAGTGGAGAAGAAGTGATGCTCAGTAACTTCTGAGCAGGGTCATAAAAATCAACGGGACTTTTACTGTGCTTATGGGAACACTTGCACTTAGAGCCCTGAATCTCAGTGAGAAGTCTAACTTCCCAGAAGCCACCCCATTGTGAGAAAGCCAAGTGACATGGAGATGCTTTGGCTGACAGTTCTTGTTTTTGAGTCACCCTAGCCAAAATCCAGATATAGGATCGAATGGGACCCCACAGTCCTTTCATCTTCTCAGCTGAGGACCAGACATTGTGAAAACAGTTGGGCTCACCCTGTGCCCTGCTTGAATTCCTGACCTCAGAATCTGTGAGCATAACATATGAGTTGCTTTAAGATACTGAATTTTAGCACGTTTGTTATGCAGCAAAAACAAAGAAGGCATACATAGTTGCTACTGAATTCTAAAAGTATGTGAGGCAACACTGCTAATATTTTCAAGAAAACAAAGCTCAAATTCATGTGGTCCTTGAATACAAATCTACCAAGAAAAAAGACATAGATGCTATCATTTCTGATTCTAAAAGGAATCAAAAAAGGAAAGAGGTTTCTTTCAAGTTAGATCTTAAAAATGAAAAATAAATATGTAATATTTTGAAAGAATCAAAAGTACACAACAACATTCCAAAAGAGGGAATAATATCAACAAGCTTCCTTTAGAGAGGAAAATTAGTACAGAATAAGTGGAGTATTTCATCTGTGGAAGAGAGAAGAAGTCAGATGGAGCAGGTCAATAAGAATTTAGAGTAGTTTTGGAAGTTTAGAGGTTGTTTCATAGGTAATAGAGGTCTTGAAGATACTGAGTTTTAGAAGCATACATTTGGTGGCATATTTATTCCAAATCAAGACACAGGGGATAAGAAAAGTAATTAGATTCTTTCAATATTCTAGATGAATGAATGGCCCAAAAGATGATAAAGACCCAAATAAATATTGATCACAGGAATAGATGGAATCTATATAGATGAATAGAGGAATAGAGAAAATGGGAAGGTACAACTACATTTTAGGGGAAAGAGAGGTAACTCACCTAAAGATAAAAAGAAAATAAAAAGCATGAAGTACGTGACAAGTCATGGTAGAGGAAATCCATAGTGATGAGAAATAAGATTTTCAGGCACACTCCATATATTTTAATAACAAAGAAACTCTTCTCCTCCTCTTCCTCAGTCCCCTCCTCTTCCTCCTCCTCCTTTTTCTCCTCCTCCTCCTCCTTCTCTTCCTCCTCCTCCTCCTTGTCCTTCGTCTTCATAAGAAACCTATTCACTGTTGATATGAGGCATAACGTATATTAGAGATTCCTTTTATTTAACTTAACATAAGCCTATATGGTACATGTGCATTAAGCTTTTGTGTTCCTATTATGTGTGTTTCTAGCCATAACCATTGGAAATGGATTAATTTATTTTTTTATTTCCCATGTGTCCACATTCATTGGATACAATTCAATTTCACTTAAAATCATTTTCAAAAATGACTGGATTAATAAAAAGTTCTTGTATTCTCTCATCTCCATTCCAATAAATTTGTAATTATAGGCCTAAAAGAGGGGGAAAACTGAAGCAAGCTCATCTCACTTGCTTTGCAGGGACTTCTCTTGACTGCCTAACCATTGAAACACATCTACTGTATCTTACTTTCTTGTATATTTCTTTGTACACCTCAACAGCTTGTCAGCTCTGATTATTTTTCAGTAAAGTACTTAGAGATTGACTTGCTTGTTGCTATAATGACGCAATGTGGTTGTGATTGTTAGGTGCCATGGAGTTGGGTCTGACTCATAGCAACCATATATACAACAGAAAAAAAAAACACTCCTGGACACTGTGCCATGCCTGGCACTGTCATTGCTTGTCTGCTATTCAAGGGTTTTCAATGGCTTATTGTTTCTCGAAATTGTATCTGGAGTTGGCTGCTAGGCCCTTCTTCTATTTTTGCAGTGCTGGGGATCAAATCCAGTACCTCAGAGAGTACAGAGCAGCACTCTACAACTGAGTTAAACCCCAGCCCTGAGACAACAGAGATGAAAAATATATTTTAAAAAATTATGAAAACAAGGGAATAAACAAAGGAATAGATAAGCATAAAGACAAGAGAAAATAAGTATTAGTTCACTTAATAAAGGCTTATTGAGTACTAATTGATAAATACTGTTCTAAGTACTGAGAGGGTAAATATGAATAAAATAGGTTAAATACCTGCTGTCAGGGAATTTTCACACTTACAGAGGGAGGGTTGAGTGAGAAAATAAGCAAGTAAAACTCAAGTACATTTGATAACTGTGAACACTGGCAAAAGGAAGGGGAGAGAAGTTTCTGATGACAAAAAGGTAGGGATGATGTGGCATTCAATCAGATGCTCAAATAGCGGAAGGAGGTTCTTATTGTTGTTAGGTGCCATTGAGTGACCCTATGTACAACAAATGAAAAACTACCCAACACTGTGCCATGTTTGATACTATTGCCAGTGCTTTTCTGCCATTCTTAGGGCATTCAATGACTGTTTCAGAAGTGGGCTGCCAGGTCCTTCTCCAAAGCCTATAGCAGCTGGTATTCCCAGGTAGTCTCCCATCACAATACTAACCAAGCCTGACCCTGGTTAGCTTCTGAGATCTGATGAGATGGCATGCCAGGGTTGTATGGCTGTAGACAAGTTAACTGATATGATAAATAACTTAGATAGATAGATAGATAGACAGATAGATATAGAGATATAGATATAGATAGATATAGATATATAGATAAAGATATAGATGTACATAGATAATTTATATATATATGCAAATGGAAAATTAGACATAAAACTTGTCTATGCAAATAACTTAGATAGATAGATAGATATAGAGATATAGATATAGATAGATATAGATATAGATATATAGATAAAGATATAGATGTACATAGATAATTTATATATATGCAAATGGAAAATTAGACATAAAACTTGATTCTAAAACTTTTAGTTCTAGAAAAGTAGCTCAATAACTGCAAGTATGATTGCATACATATTACATGTATAGATAAAATATAGAAAAGAATTGCAGCTTTACTTAGAAGAGGAAAAACAAACATGGAAACCAAAGCATTGTCCAAAAATGGGGGTTCATTATATAAATGAAATAATCATAGTCTATGTATATTTTCTATACCAATAAGAAATAATACTATAGAAAAATCCTTCAAGCTATGTCTACAAGAGTCACTAAGGGATGCCTGCTCTAACCATGATATAATAATGTAATTTTATAAGCTTCCATAATCTATTTTCTAGAATCACCTAACTTTGAAAGCTACCTGGATATCTGGAATTCTTGTATTGTACACTTCCCTTTAGTGTCAAGATATGCAAAAGATGGTTGTTTTCTCTCATTGTCTTTCTTGCCTCCGATTCCATCAGCTAAGGTCTGAAATTCTGAGACTTTTTGGAAGTTGAAGAAGACTTGTCAAGTGAACTGGGTCGGCTCTGCCTCATGGTCCTGTTTGCAGACCTGGAGCAGATGTGCAGGCAGATTCAATTTACCTTAATTCATCCCAGTTTAATTAGCAGCTGGGTTACTCTTGGCTCCAGGAAAGCAAGAAAATGACAGTTTGTATAACAGAGAGTCTATCCTCAGGAAGCAACTTTCCCCTTTGGAATGCTCCTTGATCAATAGAGAAATCTTACCACATTGACACCAGAAGGGACACACTTCTAACACCAGTTAGTTCTAAACAAAAGAGCTTAAAGAAAAAATTGCGCCTTATTTAAATATATGCTGTACTATTAGAACAAAAATGGCAGATGAGTTAAAACATAATTCCTACTTTGAGAATTCACATCACATTTGCAAATTATCTATCATTTAATTTTTTTAAGGAGCATAAGCTCTTATGGAAATAAATTTAAGGTGGAGCATACAAAATCAGGCATAGATCTATGATATCATTATGCTAACTAAATGGAAAAATATAGAGAACCCTCAAAGATAAGAACTAACCAAATTCCTAAGCCTTAAAAAGTATCATTCTACAATGAGTACTAGAACACAGTTAGAAAGAATAAGGTGTGGTGTTCTACAGAAAAGTGAAAGGACTTCAGTTAATGATAAACTATTACATATTCTATAAATAACTAGAAGAAAGAAGCTTGAAGTCCCTGAACAAAAAGTAATGATAAGATGGGAATGTTAATTGCTCTGATTTGATCAGTGTTTATATATATGGTACTATAACTCACAATAGGTACATTTACTATACACTAATCAAAATTTAAAAACAAGATTTTAAACAAGGAGGTGAAAGTATTTCAGGATTTTTAAAGTTGCTAAGTGACTTTGTCACTTTGAACTAGCCAGGACAAGAGAAGAAACAAGTTTGAGGGAGATGATATTTTGGACTTGAATTTCAGGAGCTTGTGGGTCACCTATGAGGAGACACTTGGTTCTAAATTCAGATCAAGAGGTAAGAAAATTAATAAAAGTGAAAATTGAAAATAAGATAAAAAGTCTCCCAAATTACAGTCCTTGTTTTGTATTCTTCTCAGTAATTCAATTTCATTCACCATTAGGAGTTTCTCATCCTGTCTTTGCTAATATCTTGAAACTAATGTTATTGGACAAATTATTTTTGAGAGTTGCTATATCCAGGTAGTAGAAATATACAGATATAGATATTCTCTACTAGTGAGAAATAAAAAAAAATTGACTACACGTATTTTTTCAAATACTATTCTTTTGAAAGTCACCAAGTATAGCCCCAAATTCTCTGCTTCCCTGAGCTACTAATAGGAATTTTGAAAGAATAGCGTTCCATAATCAAATGCATTTAGGAAATAGCTTATATGTTACTCACCTCTTAGTGGTTTTTACTGCAATTGATGTTGATCCTAACAGTGTCAAAAAATATGTGGCAAAGAAACTTTTTTTAAATTAGCTTATTTGTCCATAATCTCATGGTTCTTGTTTTGTTGTTTGCAAGCTTACTAGGTATTAATAGCATCTCAATACCATTCACTTTTATTTTTATCTCATGCTGATCACTACTGGTGCACACTCTCAGCCACATACACAACTGGATTTTCAATCATAAGTATTTTCCAAGAGAGAGTTTGCATGACAAACTTGCCTACCTCACCATCACCTGAGAATGGAAAGACATCTTCCCCAATAATTATTTCTCCAATAGCTCACAAAAATTCTACATTGCTTTCACCAAATCTCCAAACCCACACATCTACATATTTAATTAATGTTTTTCTAAATCTACTTTAAATCTAATAACTTTTTTGCATTCATCTAAGCAATAATATTTGGGACATAACCAGTTAGAAGAACTATTTACATTTGTGAAACACATTTAGTTAAATATGTATTTTAAAGAAAGTTCATAAATGACATAAAACCAGTGCATATTCCATAAGTGCTATATGTAACACTTTCAGAAACAATGAATTATATAATAGAATATTTCTCTTTTCTATAACAAGATTTATAGAAGTAAATTACCAAGATTCTTTGGAACAACAGCTGCAATTCTCAGTTGACCAAGATCAACTACACGTTAGCTTTTGATATCATTCCTCCCAGGCAATTCATGCAAAACTGTAGAGAATATTAGTAATTAGCATAACCAGATAGTTAACTAAACTCAATTAAACAAAATCAATCATCTTATTTTGAAGGTCACCCTAGTGAGAAAATAAATGCCTGACAAAATGACCATAATGAGAACATAAAAATAAAGTATAAATAATATACTTTAAATGCACAAACACTTGAATTGCTGTTGAAAAGCAAGAAAACTTCGTTTCCAGTGAAATTTGAGGAAAAACAAATAAAACACATAATCAGAAATTTCTCCTGTTTTCCAATTTTGGCCTTAAGTAATTGAATGAAACATTAATGTGAGGGCCTTGTTTCTGGGATGGAGAGTTGAGGTGTATCATTTCCAGCTGAATTTGAGATTTGCTTCTTTATGGCAACAAGTTACATCAGAAACTATTCGTATTTGAAGGTATACATCTCAATAGTTTTGTTATCAGTTTGGATGCTTGGTTTTCTTGGTAAGATTTAAAACCCTGAATGATAAATTCATGAATGTGTAAGGGTGACACTTGAGGGTGAGAAAACTACAATAGTCCCAATAAGAAGACAGTCTAGCTCTATCACAGGTTAAATAGGCTTTGTCTTTCTGAATACCTTATCACAACACTACCTTACAAAAAATTAAAATGAAACACATATATTATATGCATATAAGAAATATTACAAATATTTGGGGTACATGAATTATTCATAAGTCAGAAAATTTCTACCCATTATGTCTACCACCACCTCCACAATGACTAAAACTACTGTTTAATTAAGTTTTATTGAAAGGTTGCTATCTATGAGATATTTTGTTAAGATCTTTATATAATCTCATTAATCCAAGTAATCCTAAAATTAAGGAGTATGAGTATCACCATTTTCAGATGGGAACACTAGAACTTGTAAAGGTTGAAAACATTCCTTTGTATTTACATCAGCATGAGTTAATAGGACACATAAGCAAAGACTAATTCACATTCTTTCTTTGAAGCAACATTTTTAGTGAATGTCCAAAACCAAGAGCAGTTCTTGGCATAAATTAGGTGCTCTGTACATTTTAGTTCTCAATATTTTAGTTGTTGTTGTTGGGTTCTGGGCATTGAAACCAGCACCTTGTACAAGCTAGACAAGTGCTCTACAACTGAGCTACACTTCCAGTCCCCAGTCCTTCATCAAATAAACTTAGGGTAATAAACAAATTGTGGCTATATCTCTAGGCACTTTCCTCATCAATAGATTATAGTAGTGATTAATAATGGGAGTTGAGGTGATTTTTACAAGTCACATAGCAGTTAAGTGATATGGTCAGAGTGAAAACCAGGTGAATTTGAATTCCAGAAATCATGTTCTATAAAGGGGTATCAATCTTTCATCCACTAGAAATTGAAGTGAATTTTATTATCCTATAAGAAAGAAAGAAAGAGAAAGAAAGAAAGAAAGAAAGAAAGAAAGAAAGAAAGAAAGAAAGAAAGGAAGGGCAGGCAGGCAGGCGCAGGGGCGTAGGTGTGTTTCAGGACACACTTAGGGCTATGTAGAACAGGAAGAGATAAGGAAATGACAGGTGAAATGAATGAAGGGACTAATGATGTATATCAATCTGCTTGGAAAGCCCAGTTTCAGAAACAGTGAATGGTGAATCTACTTTATACAGCAGGGCTCAGAAATGAAAAATGGGTTATAAAAGCGTCTTACATTTCAACTCAGTGTTGAACATATACAAAATGGGATGCTTGCAGAAGTTTAACAGGATTAAACTAAGGATCATACCAAAATGACAGCTCCACTAAAAGGATGAATTGTAGAGTCACATAAGTTACAGAGTGAGGTCAAGCCACACTAGGAGTTTATTGCTAGAGGATTGATGAAGTGACATTTTCCAATAAAGGGAGATGAAGATGGTTTTGAAAAATAAAATCAGAACTATATTCTGGGTTCCTAGGAAAGAGTATGGAAACACTTTCAGGAATACTGCAAAAAGAACAAAATATTTTATTGAGTATATGACCAAACAGCTCAAAATCCCTATTCAGTTTCAAAAATACAATATAAAATGACCACCTTTGTCTTAGTCTGCTAACCAGGTTAGATTTTAATTCATTCCATTTGCCAAAATGAATAACACCTGAAAAAAAAAAGCCTAATTAGTATGTACATAAGCTAACCTGAGGGTTTTGTTTTGAGATCTAAAAACACAAGATAAAACTGCAAAGGATGCAATTTATTAATTCCCAACTCCTTTAATTGCATTTGTGTCTAAAGATCAAACATTACCTTTGCTTTTCATTACTACTTTTTGAGACCCTGAAGAACTTTGCATGATTATTTCAATGACAGTTTTTATATTTAGACTTTTTTCAGTCCAATGAGTTTTAAAGGCTAAGATTTATACCTAATGGCCATTACTGATGCTGAAATAGCAAAGGTAACTACAGTATATCTGAGCATTCCATAGGGTCTACAGAAGATAACAAAAACATGTAGATTTGTAGAAGAAAGTAAAATAATTGACTCAAAGTCATATTACTCTTTAGAAGCACAACTAGTTGAGTCTATATTAAGTCCCAATTCTGAATCTAAAGGATTATCTGTGCTGACTTATCTTGCCCCACCCAAATTTACTGTGTAAATATTTTCCATACCCATGCACTTCACTTCTATTTAAACTATGTGAGGCTAGAACTGTAACAATTTTGTCAATCTACTTTCCTAATTAAATATCAGTTTATATTTTTATCAAAATGGATTCCTTGTTTGACCCTACTTGGTGAGAGGAAGAGGAAAATTGGAAAGAGTTCATGGAGAAGAGGGAGCATCATGCAGTATCTTGGGAAGGATTAGTATATTGACACTTCAGGAAGAATTCCAAAATAAAAGATAAAATAAAGAAACAAATGAAGTGAGTTTTATGAACCTCACTAGTTGACTTTCCAGCCCCAGATGAAGACACCACCAGAAGTGCAAGGTATCTAATGCTATGCTGGCATTTCTCATGAGTAGTAGGCTGTGGATGATCTTAAGGACATGGTTGAGCTGATCAGAAGTGAGTGGCTATAAGATTTGGGTGAAAACTTTTGTTCATTGTGACCACTTTTGTAGATTATAATGTAAGTTTTAAAGCTGAAATATAAAAAGCAGACAAATTGGAGATATGACTCACTGTTCAGATGTTAGCAGAGAGCCAGGCATGGTGGCACACGCCTGTAATCCCAGAGGCTCCGTAGGCGGAGGCAGGAGGATCGCAAGTTCAAGACCAGAGGCAGTCTGCATAACTTAGTGAGACCCTGTCTCAAAAAGTAAAAAAAAAATGGGCTGGGGGTACAGCTCAGTGGTCCAACACTTGCAGAGCATGCAGGTGTGAGGCCCTGGGTTCAACCCCCAGTACCAAAAAAAAAAAAAAAAAAAAAAAAAAAAAAAAAAAAAAAAAAAAAGATGTTAGCAGAAAATGTAGATGAGATGACTTAAAACAAAAAATCAAAGTTACAGATTTGTGGAATATGTAGGGGAGAGAATCAAAACCAAATTAGATGCTTTCAGGCTGAATGGATTGGTTTTATTCACAATGTTCAAATAGTCTACAAAATGTTTTTGTCATGTCCAAGAGCAGCGGGTATCTTGTGGAGCAAAAATATCAACTACAAGAGGATGAGTAATAATAATTCCTATTTTCAAAAGTGTCAAAACACAGCCTTTGATCATTGGTATCAAAAAGACACCTGATTTTTATGTTCCATCTTTTTGTTTTCATTCTTTTATTCCCTTAGATTTGCCCTACTTTTGAAGATAAAACTCCCAAAGGTAATGATCTGTTATAGCCACAATCTGAAAGTGTTCAAAAGCACAAAAAAAGTGTTTTAGATTAAATTTAACATTAATTTAAAAAAATTAATACCTAACAAAGGGAATTAATTTAGAAAGGAGAAAATATAAAAGAAAACCTGAAATATAAAGTAAAAATAAAATTATTTGTTGAATTTGTAGGTAGAAAAGACCAATGCCTGTATATCCTTCCTGGTTATTGTTTTTATTAGTGGGACATATTATTCCTTTGAATGTCACTATATGGAGTGCTGAGACTCACAATGGAGAAAGTCCCTCAGAGATCTCACACAGTCCTACATGTAGCTCAGTGTGTTGGCAGAACTAGCAGTAAACCTTGTCCATCAGGAGATAAGACATTGATAACTTCTACCTTAAAAAGGACCCATACGGAAAGCTTCCTTAGGAACCACTTTCTGTTCCAGCTTTCCAATCATTTTGCTTCCTTGTGTAACCAAACCCTAGTCATGGACATTCCACAATCTTCATCTTCACTTTTATTGCCTCTACTCTTGTCTTTATTCCTTTCCAATTCTCCTCCTGCCAGACTTCCATACTGCTGACCTGTCTCAGTGGTCACTGCTTTTGAGCTCTCTGTACATTTTCCTTCCAATTTGTTTTAACCTTAGCATTGCCTCTCATCTTTTCTTCCACGCTTCTCTACTTAATCCTCCTTTATACACCATCCTGACTTCCAATGAGGTGGCCTTCAGTTTTACAGTTTAATGAAATCTGATTTATTTCTCAGTCATGAGCCTAACATCTAAGCTTTGGACTTGAATATCTTATTGTCTATCAACATTTCCCTTTTCAATTATTTTTATAACATCTCCATCTTAATTTTCTATATTAGTCAATGTACAATGATCATTTCTTTCCAAACAAAACAACATGCTCTGTCTGGCAATAATAAATTATATTACTGAAAAGATGAGGTACCAGCAGGTACTTAAAAGGGAGGTAGAAAAGTGTGGTCTGTGAGGGGGTATGCCACACTCCAAAAGAACCTCTTGGGTTTTCTCATTTATACAAGCAGAAATCTAAGACTCTAGAGGCAGAAATGGGAGGACACCACTCACTATTACCCCATGGCATCCACTAGAAAAATGGTTGCTTCTTGTTCCCCTAACTATGGTCTGCTGTCTGAAGATTCCAGAGGGAGGAACGCATCTAGCAGGAGACATAATAAGTACCTTAAGCTGGCAGTTCAGACTGTCACCTAGCACTCTGGGCTCTTCATGCCTCTAAGCAATATGCAAAGGAGGTAGTTTCACTGGTGGAGGGGGTGATTAATCTTGCCTAACAAAGAAAAATTGGATGCCTATTTCAAAGTGGTGATAAGGAAGAGCATGTTTGTAATATGGGAAATACCTTAGGCTATTTCTTAGTCTACCATGGCCTGTGACTAAGGTCAATGGAAAATGATACTAATCCAATCCAGGAAAGACTACAAGGACTTAGACTTTTCAGGGATGAAGGTTTTTACTGCTAGCAAATGGAATAGAGGACATATAGAAGATAATTATAAATTCTAGCTATAACCATGTAATTAGTTACAGAATTTAGAACTATTATTGTTATGAGTATCCTTCCTTGTTTTGTTGTGTGTCTGTGTGTTTGTGTGTGTGTTTGTGTGTGTGTGTGTGTATAGCAAATATCTTTGTTTCCTGTCTACTCTTATGTCCTTATCATGGAATATAACATGCATTATTATTAGAAAAAGAGTAAACATCGTTCAAAGACTTAATGTGCTCCTCTTAGGATGAGATTAGTGCATTTTTGTTTCCACACAGAATAGTTGGATCATGTAAAGTGAAATTATAACCTTATTATTGTCTGTATTTGGAGATTAAATATGGATTAAAAGATGTATATAGATGTATCAGATTGTGTGTGTGTGCATGTATGAAAGATATAGGTAATGCCCCACTTACTAAAGTACAAAAATGAAGAAGATAAAAGTTATTATTATAAAATGTGTATACTTATACACTATGAGGGAAACTGAAACTAATATAACAGAAAGCAATTGTCAGAATATGATACATGTATCTATATCATAACATGCTAAATGTTTTGACTAGGGTCTACTTCTGGGAGTTTAAGGAAAAACTGCAACAATAACACCATTTTCACACAAAGATGTTCACTGCAACATTATGCATATAATTAGAAAACGTAACCACTTTTCAATCAGAATATGAATGATTAATTAAAATATATAAAAATAAAAGGTTCAGGACACATTCACTTAGAGAAGCTATGTTAATGGATACAGTTACAGACACACCACCTTGGCATCTAATCTCTTCAGATCTCTGAAGCTAAGCAGTGTCAAGCGTGGTTAGTCCTTGGATGGAAGACTGCCTGGGATTACTAGGTGCTATTGGTTTGGGACAAGGCCCCAGCCATCCACTTGAAACAATCAGCCATCAAAAACCCTCTGAATAACAGAAAAGCATTGACATAGTGTTGGGCATGGCCCAGTGTTGGGTAGTGTTTCATTCTGTTTTACATTGGGTCATTATGAGTCTGACCCAACTCATTGACACCTCAAAACAACAACAGCATTCTATAATAACTCTTGTTTTATCTGGGATTAATTAAAACTTTATAGGTGCATCAGTTAGCTTTTGCCATATAGCAAAACATTCTAAGCAGTGGGTTATTAAAATGTTTACAACTTATTGTTTTAAAAGTTGGCATTTAAGTTTTGTTAAAGGTAGGTAGTTCATCTGATTTCTGTTAGGCTCAGTTATGCCAATTTTGGCTGGGCTTGCTTACCTATCTAATCTATGTGTCCATTTAACCATGCTATAGCCTAAGCTTGTTCTTAGGATTACAACAGTGAGACCAGAAGTTTGCAAAGTCTCTTGGAGCCTAAATCCCAGTTGGTTCAACACTGTTCACTCTTTTGGCCAAGGCAAATCACAAAGTGAGCTCAAATTCAAGAGACTAGAAAACAGACTCAATGTTTTGAGGTATATGGTCTGGGGAGTTGCACTGCAAAGGCATTAATAATGAAGGCCTTATGGTTATTTCTGTAATCTACCATAATAATTTTTAAAAATTTAAATGGCATTAGTGGTTTAGTATTCAACATAGTTTGGTCTAGTGTTCCACATATTTTCCTCAAAATAGAAAAACTCTCATGAGAATTTGCTACTGTAACTGTTATTTAACATTTAATGTGGGAATCATTGAAACATACACTGAAATAACTGGACAGAAATTATAGGGTATTTACTAAATCCTCATTTTCAGATGAAAACTGATGCCAGGGGAATTCCTATGACTTGCCAAGGATCAATGGCTGAATTGGCCTTAGAAACCAGGTCTCCTGACAGC
Source organism: Pedetes capensis (assembly GCA_007922755.1). Taxonomy (NCBI): domain Eukaryota; kingdom Metazoa; phylum Chordata; class Mammalia; order Rodentia; family Pedetidae; genus Pedetes; species Pedetes capensis. Next base: position 65,267 of record VMDO01008314.1, on the reverse strand, counting down.
TATTTCAGATCACTTTTAAGCAATACATGCTACAGCCATACCAATATTAAAACTTTATCCTTATTTTAAATTAGAGATATTTCAAAATATTTTTATTATAATATAAACATATTTGTCATTGTTTCAATGACTGGAGTTTATTTACAACTGACATATTCAGTAGTCTTTTAAAAAAATAATAATTACTCCCAAAGAGCCTCACTTTGAGTATTTGTTTTGAAATCAGTCTTCTGTGGTCTTCATAGAAATTTTTCAAATATGTATAGTAAGCATTCATATACAAACTTCTAAACATAGATATATCAGTGTTATTTGATTTAAATAGCCCTAATTAAAACATTGAAAAGAATAATTAACAGGCCACATGCTGAAATATTACAGAATAAAATAAACCATGTGAAAATTACAATTTATATATAAAAGACTAAATATTAATTGCTTCTCTCATTCATCATATATAATGAATCTTTCAAAGATCTTTTCTCTATGAATTCTGTCAAAAATGAAAGTCAGAATGATGCCAGTGAAAAGAAAGAAAAACAAGACATTTCTAAACAAACTGACATGTCTGTACTGGTAACTTTCCAAAGAATGTAGTATTTAAAATGACATGTCTAATACAATAGTTATGTTAGTAAGGTCCATTACAAAGGAGAAAAAATGGTTAGTACCAGACCAATAGGAATTAAATTAATTATTTAGAACTTTCTGGAAATTTGAATATAGGAAAAATCCAGTGGCTCTGTATGCTATTTCTGAATTGCCAGGATGGACTACTTAGCCAATTGTTTATTTATTCTTTTGTATTATTACTCAAATTTGCACTTATCTTACCAACAGTTAATCAACCCCCCAGGATTTTATCCAGTAATGACCTATGTACAAGGCATTTAAATGTTAAGTACTAATAAATAAATGATATAACAGGTGCAAATTCACATTAAAGACAAGAGGATAATATCTAATTATAAAAGACAATGATTAAACAACTGTTTCACTGATAGGGAGGTTGCCAAAGCTTTGAACTTTGAAGGCAGGAGCCATGTCTATCTTCCTCAACATTGACTTGAAAGTGCTAAAGAATAAAGGGTAGTTCATGACTTATCAACCAACTAAAGAAAGGCTGACGAAATTTATAAGCAAAATTCCTAACACTCAGTTAGCATCACTCACGATTGCAATATATTGCATGACTCTCAGTTTAAAAAGTGGATTAATAAATTAAATATGTTTGTATTACTATAACAAAAATAAACCTACCAGTAGTTTAGTCTTTGTGTCCACAAATCACACTCAAAGCTGAAAATATGATCATAAAATGTACCAATACAAAACTCTTACTTTAGCTATCCCTGGGGGTAGAAATTAATTATTTAACCTACAATTAAAGACAAGCATAGGTTATATTTTACAAATTTTTAGTTATCACTTATATATTTGTTTTCTCTTTATAACAACATGGCTAGTCAATTTTAACATTGAAAATAAGTAAATCCCTTCAATGATATGAGTTCAATCATAAGATCAGATACTTTGGTGTCCATCAGTTTGCTACACTGTGGGGGATTGTGTGTTGCAATGAGGCTGAAACCTATGCCACTGGTGTCTCAGACACCAGCAGGGTCACCCATGGTGGGCAGGTTTCAGCTGAGCTTCCAGACTAAGACAGACCAGGGAGTAGGTGAACTACTCCCAAAACAACTTGTCATTGAAAACCCTATGAAGAGCAAAGAAACACTGATGGATATAGTGCTGGAAAATGAACCCCCTAAGTTGGTAGGCACTCAAAAGACTACTGGAGAAGAGTTGCCTCCTCAGAGTCTACCTTGATGGCAGAAATGGAGTAAAGCCCCCGGGACCTCCATCTGTTGATATGGCACAACTCAAAGGAGAAACAACAGCAAACATCCATTAATAATTGGAAAATGGAATGCAAGTAGTATGAATTTAGGAAAATTAGAAATCTTTAAAAGAGAAATGGAGCACATAAACATTGATATCCTAGGCGTCAGTGGGCTAAAATGGACCGGCATGGGCCATTTTGAGTCAGATAGATAATTACAGGGTCTACTATGCTGGGAATGATACACTAAAGAGAAATGGAGTTGCATTCATCATCAAAAAAGACATTTCAAGATATGTTCTGAAATACAATGCTGTCAGTGATAGAATAATATCCATATACCTACAAGGAAGGCCAGTTGATACGACTATTATTCAAATTTATGCACCCACTACTAAGGCCACAAATGAAGAAAGGGAAGATTTCTATCAGCTTCTGCAATCTGAAATAGGTCATACATGCAATCAGGATGTACTGATAATCACTGGTGACTGGAACGAAAAGGATGGAAACAAAGAAGAAAGCTCAGTAGTTGGAAAATATGGTCATGGTGACAGAAAAGATGCTGGAAATTGCAAGATCGAATTTTGTCAGACCAATGACATTTTCATTGCAAATACATTTTCTCACAGGCATAAATGGCAACTATGCACATGGACTTCACCAGATGGAACATACAAGAACAAAATTGACTACATTTGTGGAAAGAGATGATTGAAAAGCTCTATATCAAATGTCAGAACAAGATCAGGTGCTAATTGTGGATCAGACCATGAACTTCTCATATGCAAGTTCAAACTAAAGCTGAAGAAAATTAGAACAAGTGTACAAGAGCCACGGTATAACGTTGAGTATATCCCACCTGAGTTCAGAGACCACCTCAAGAACAGGATTAATGCATTCAACACAAATGTTAGGAAACCAGACGAGTTGTGGCATGACATAAATGATACCATTCAAGAAGAAAGCAAAAGGTTATTTAAAAGACAGGAAGAAAAGAAGAGTCCAAATTATATACCACAAGAGACACTGGAACTTGCCTTTAAATGTCCAGCAGCTAAAGTAAAAGGAAGACATGATGAAGTTAAGAAACTAAACAGAAGATTTCAGAAGGCAGCTTGAGAAGACAAAAACAAATATTATACTGACATGTGCAAGGAGCTGGAGGCAGAAAACCAAAAGGGAAGAACATGCTCTGTGTTTCTCAAGCTTAAGGAAGTGAAGAAAAAATTCAAGCCTCAAGTGGCAGTAGTGAAAGATTCTACAGGGAAAATATTAAATGATGCAGGAAACATCAAAAGAAGATGGGAAGAATACACAGAGTCATTATACAAGAAAGAATTG